>APFE031071411.1:255538-301064 GCA_000404065.3 Pinus taeda
AAGCCACAAAAATAACAATAGAGGGATTCTATGGGGCACAGTAATAACAATATGGGGATAATAGGGGCACAACAATATTAATAAGGGATGCAACTACAATAGTGATGGGGTAATCACTAGTATTATAGGGACCCAACAGATTATCTCTATCAAGGAATTTAGTGAAATTTGTGCATTATCTACATTGAACTCCAAAAAATCAAAGTTGGGTAAGATTCTTGTCCATAATTCCCTTCTCCTTTATGTATGAATGTAAGTAGTTAATAGGTGGCTAAGATTCTTGTCCATAATTCCCTTCTCCTTTATGTACAGAAAATCCATGAATATAAGTAATTAATAAGTGGCTAAGATTCTTGTCCATAATTCCCTTCTCCTTTATGTATAGAAAATTTGTGAATATAAGTAAGTATGCGGATAGGTGTGTCGAAAGATGGTGTTATATTTTATGTTCAAGATTAAGAAGAAGAAAAAATGTCGTCATTATATAACGAAAGGTTGTAATTAAATTCATTTAAGTTCTTTTTATTTTATAAATCAAAAATTGTGATTAATTGCATTATTAAAAATGTTTTTTTTTTTTGTCATGTAGTGGATTACCAACCCTATTGTCATAGTTATATTTTTTGCTTGCGCGGTGTCCTTATTCTAGAAGTATATGGCTCGCTAGTTGTATGCATATTGATATCATCATATAAGCAACACATTAAAGAATATTTTGTACCATCTTTTACTAGCTTTAGCATCCTGGTCCCCATGGCACACCTAAGTGGTATCCAGTTAGCACCCAAGCCATTCATCCTGGCCATGTCATCTGCTAGCTCCAATTATTTTACTTTATGTATATTAGCATGTGTGGACTTTAAATAAAATTCAATCTATTAATTCCATGTAAATATATTTTTTGATTATTAAATAATAATAAATTAAGTGTGCAAATGGGACAAGAGCCACATGCTAAATTAAAAATTATAAGAGAGTTTTATTTGCCATTGGGAGAAATTACAATGGGTTGAGAGTTCAACCCAAAATATTTCCATAAGTAAAATTCCTACATTTTTGGGAATTAGCAATGAGGTCAACCTTGAACTTTTGTCGAGTTTTGCATGTCATGCTATGAGGTCCAACCTACCCATTCACCATGGCCAAGGGAGCAAGTTATCTTACAAATCTAAGAAAATATGCATTAAACATAAAGGAGGATTATCTCTATAGAGGAATTTAGGGAAATTTAAAAGCATGTTATGTATGTGAAAATCCATGAATGTAAGTAAATATGCAGATAGGTGAGTAAAATACTTGTTCATAATTCCCTTCTCTTTTATGTAGAGAAAATTTATGAATATAAGTAATTATGTGGGTAGAGAAAAGGTGGTGCCACATTTAATATTCTTTTTATTTTAAATATTATGTATATGTTAAGGATTTTTTTTAAAATGATATTTTTTTATCATCATAGTTTAATGAAAGGTTGTAATTAAATTCATTTAAGTTCTTTTCATTTTATAAATGGGAAATTGTGATTAATTGCATTATTAAAAAAAAAAATTGCCATCCACTACCAACCCTATTGTCAGAATTATATTTTTTCCTCACAGGAGTGTCCTAAACTTAGATATATATGTTTGGGCAAGTTGTATGCATATATATATTATCATATAGGTAATGCATTAAATAATATTATGTACCCTCTTTTACTAGCTCTATATTTTATTCCAACCTGGCTCAAATTTATATGAACTTATATAGTCGAAAATTCAAATTCAATGAGGAAATTCCCATGTAAAACTATTTTTTTTACATGTGAAGAATTTGATCATGGTAGAGTACATTTATGAAATTATCATTTTTGTAATATTGTTGGAATGAGAGATGTTTAAATCCAGACAAATGATGGACGAGGTATCTTGTCGAAATGGGTTAGGTATGTGCTATATATGTGTATGAATTTGATCTCTATGGGAATATTGGATGATGAAGGTTGTTCCACAACTTTTGGGAAAGGTGGTTGGAAATTTACCAAAGGGCCATTGGTGTTGGCTAAAGGATTCAAGACAAGAACCTTGTATATAATGAGGGCAACAACAGAGATATTAGATGCAGTTGTTGTTGCAAAAGAAGAGAACTCAATGGAGTTATGGCATAAATGCTTGGGCCACATAGCTAAAAGGACCTAAAAGTTCTTGTTGGTAAAAATCTACTTACATGTTTGAAATCCTATGAACTTTATCTTTGTGAACATTGTATTTGTAGTAGGCAAAAAAGGGTCTCTTTTATGAGAGGTGGTCATGAAAAGAAAATAAATTTGTTAGAATTAATACACTCCGATGTGTTTGGGATGTTGAATGTTAATACCTTAGGAGGAGCCTCATATTTTCTTACATTCGTAGATGATGCATCCAGGAAGGTTTGGGCCTACCCTATCAAAAGTAAAGGTGAGGTGTTTGAGATATTTTAGAAATTTCATGTTGTTGTTGAAAGGGAGAATAACAAATTGCTCTAGTGTTTGAGGACAGATAAAGGTGGGGATGATTGCTCCTATGCATTCAAGGATTATTGTAATAAGTTTAGCATAAACATGAGAATATTGTGTCTGGTCCTCCCCAACAAAATGGTACTGCAAAAAGGATGAATCGCACTATTATGAATAAGGTGAGGAGTATGTTCTCAAATTCCTAATTGGAAAAGAAATTTTTGGCAGAAGTAGTAAGGATTGATTGTTACCTCATCAATCATTTACCTTCTACAGTCCTAGATGGTGGCATTCCTAAATAATTTTGGACCGGTAAAAAGGTAAATTATTCTCAGCTAAAAAAAAAATTGTTGTGAAGCATTTATGAAAATTCCCAAAGAGAATAGAAGCAAATTAGATGATAAATCAAGGAAATGTGTTTTTTTGGGATATGTTGATGGTGAGTTTGGTAAACATCTACGGGATATAGTTTATCACAAAATTGTTGGAAGCAGGGATGTAATATTTAATTAGATTTATAAAAGGCTTTTAAGTGAAATGGAGGTCAAGAAAATTGTTGACTGGTTTATAGAACTGTAAGGAAATATCCCACCATTGGAATCCAAGGAGAAAACTCAATAATAGGATGGACAATGAGAAGAAGAAAACTTGTCACAACCATTACAAGAGATTCAAGTGGAAAACACACCACCACAGTTGGTTCGCAGCTCTACTAGGCCTCAAAATCCATCACAAAGGTATCCACCCTCAAATTGTACTTTTTTAACTAGTGAAGGTGAACCTAATGGTTTTCAAGAAGCTTGTGAAGTGGAAACTAGAAAAAAGTGGAAGAACGCAATAGAGGAAGAAAGGGACTCTTTGTTGAAAAACAAAACTTAGGAGTTGGTGAAGCTTCCAAAATGAACAAATTCCCTACAAAAAAAAATAGGTATACAAGATTAAACATGAGGGTGAGCAGAAGAACAAAATATACAT
Organism: Pinus taeda; assembly: GCA_000404065.3. NCBI lineage: Eukaryota > Viridiplantae > Streptophyta > Pinopsida > Pinales > Pinaceae > Pinus > Pinus taeda. The sequence continues at coordinate 258,984 of APFE031071411.1, forward strand.
TAACAAGGTCGGTGGTGAAGGGATTTGCACAAAAGGAAAGTATTGACTTTACAGAAAAAATTTCACCTATTCTTAAAATGTTATCCAAAAGAGTTATCATTGGTTCACCTTGTTTGCATGTTAAAGAAGAGCCGTTATGGGCCGAAACAGACACCTTGCCAATCGTACAAGAACTTTTATTCATTTATGTTGGAGCATGGCTTCAAAATACTAGAGACTGATCATTGTGTCTACATCAAGAAGTATGACCAAGAAATGTATATTACACTACTATTGTGTGTGCATGATATGCTAATTGTTGGACATGATAAGAATATGATTAGTAGGTTGAAGAAAGATTTGGGAAGTCAATGTGCAATGAAACATTTAGGTCGAGCACAACAAATATTTGGCATGAGGATTATACGTGACAAAAAGAACAAAAATTTGTGGCTATGACAAGAAAAATATATTGAAACTGGGTCAGACGGGTTCAATATGAAGGATGCCAAACCAGTTGGTATACCCCTAGCATCACACTTCAAACTTAGTGTTGATTTGTGCCCTTTTAATGACAAGAAGAAAGAGGGAATGAGTAAAATTTGTTATGCTTTAGGCATTGGGAGTTTGATGTATGATATGGTATGTACTCATCCAGATATTGCACATTCAGTCGAAATAGTGAGCAAGTTCCTTACAAATCCAAACAACAACATTGGCGGGTAGTAAAATGTATTTTGAGGTATCTCAAGGGTACTAGTAAGTATTGTTATGTTTTGGTAATAACAATGTTGTTCTTGAAGGTTACAAAGATGCAGACATGGTTGGAGATGTGGATACTAGAAATTCCACCATTAGTTAATTATGTATTCTTGTGAGTGTTGTAATATATTGGATATATAGATTGCAAAAAGTAGTGGCCCTTTCCACAAACAATGTCAAAAACATTCACTCAAGTTTCTATTTGGCCTCAAATGTGAGATTGTTAGGCGTGAGACCAAATCAAGTCAAAATTATTAATGCCCATGGTATTCGCAACCAATGGTATTCCCATGATATTATCATGAAATTTATGTATATATAGGGGTGTGAGTAAAAAGGAATCGTAGGTGAGAAAGAATAGTGAAATGTAAGAATATTTTCATTATCATAATAAAAATATACTAAAACTTTTCCCCTGGTTTTTCCTCAAATGAGGTTTTCCACGTAAATCTGGTGTTTTGTGTCTGACTAAAATTTATATGTTAAATATTGTTTCCACTCTCATGATTTTTTTTTTTTTCAATTTAATTTCTTATGTTGTCTTTTATTAACAATAATTATTGATAGTTATTGCCCACCATAATTTAAGCAAGTCTTTGCACCAAAATACATAGTAATCAAATGTAAATAAGCATATTTACTAGGAGCTACTATCCACTATTATTTATGCATTTCTTAAAAATAGGTAGGAGTAAAAATGTAAAGATGTAGAGGTTATTTATAAAATGAATACACTCAAAGATTATGTAAATTAATTTATGCACTTCAAACATCAATTTATTCCGAAGAGCTCTTGTAACTTAGCGTTCATATAGAAATATATATTAAAATTAAACATAACTTTAATATTTGCATGAATATAAATATATGCCATATTTATATAAACAAATTTTCCTCCATAATTTTTCCAATAAATTCAAAGAGAAAATGAGTGATAATCATGTGAATAGAGGAAACACTTATCTAAAATTGCAAGCTGAAAATTGATCTTGTAAGGAAACTTTTCCACCCAACCATAGGCTTAATTGCACATGAATTTTCTATAGTTGGCCACCCTCTATCCAAGCCATGATACCACAAGGGGAAAAGTGATAACTCACTCACATTTGGGATAGGTTAAGGAAACTCTCCTTCACACATATCATAGAGATAGGGGTCCACTTTTCCTATTGATTATGGGCCTCTGCGATCTCTAGATGCCTCTAAACTCAGTTATCAAAGTAGATAAGGGAATCCCTTCATTGCTTTATAGTCCCTTATTGATTTCCTCGCCTCTTGCTTTTTTTGCTCAAGTTGCACACATTAAATTGTACCACTCTACACAGCTAGAGTCTAAAGGACTTTTGCAAGTGTCTAACATAGAAAAATATTTTTTAAGGATCCCAAAGCACACCAACATTATTCAAATATTCGGTTGACACTTTTATTGTCATATTTGGCAAAATTTGTGTTGGAAATTTACTCCCTTAATCATATATGGCCAAGATATTGATAACTCATTTGCATTTAATCATAATTCAATAATTAAAGATACAACTTAATCCTAAATGACTGCTCACCCTTTCCTTTAAATTACCTATTGTTATGGCGTGAAAAATCCATACCTGTATAGTTGCATTCAATATTCCTTATGTTACCTACAATGGTTGATACTCATTAGAAGCTTAGATATTCCCTTTATAACCCTTCTATTAAGCATTCTTTTCTCTTTTCCTCTATATGAGGTCGCCAGGAAATTATGTCATCATCATATTTAACCATTCCCAACCATATAGTGAATTCACAATTACATCAACTTATTAAGCCTTTCAAAAATTATGTGCCTCAAGACTTTTAAATCCCCATTCAATATTTGACATACCTTATTGATTTGCATGCACTCTAATAGGCATTATCTTGATGTGTTTGTTAGTGAAATTCTCATTATAGCTTAGTTTCCTTTTCAAATATCATTCTCAAGCTTATATCATTTTTACATGTTATCTCCTTCATCCCTAATGAAACATTAGTAGGGAAGAGATTCATGGGTTTTTCCTGCTCTAATTCTTTTATATATCCTAGTATTCAAAGAAACTCTACTCCATTTCGCTTGTGCAGTTATTGTGAACTAATTTTTCCATTTTCTTTTGGATCGAACTGATGATTCTACCCAACATAGACATTTCACAAGCCCAAATTAGTATCTAGGTACCAGTCTTGTACAATCAAATTAGAGCCAATAAATCAAATCTAATTTGACAATGTCATGATACTTAGCTATAATCTTCATCGTTTCATACCCCACTTCCCTAGTCAGAGCTTTCTTGTAGTCTCCTCTCTTCATAAGTGACTACATCAACATGTAACTCTCTATGGTTACAATATACAACAACCCCTCATATTATCTTAGTTCATGAGTTAGTACTAGATCTATCATTTTAGTTGCTTACCTACCCACTTCAAGTGAATATTCATAAATAGGCTTTCACATCATGGATTCAAACATTCCCTCAATCATACACATACCATGTTTATGCATTGCCTACACCTTTTTTCGTTATTCATCTACATTTCTTAAACACTATATCATCTTACCTTATGAGAACTTACAATAATTCAATTGGCATCATGTCTTACAAGCATAAGCATAAAATGGTTCCCTCTTCCATATGGCATCCAACAACAAGAAAGAATTCATTTCAAGTAACAAGGAACTACTACGTGACTATTAACATCACCTAGAGAATAGTTAGTACCAACTTTTGATTTACTTACCATTCAGGAATTCAATGATTCCTAACATGTTCCTTGCTCTTGAACCTATGCTCTATGATTTACCTTCGATCCATGCTAACTTAATTCATGATCCATTCCTCTAGCAATTCTATCTTTGTGGTCTACATATGGCCCATGCAGCCACAGCCTTAAACCACTGATATTATAAATTTATCTCCATAGTCTATTCTTGGCCCATCCGAGTTCAATGTTTGAACTCTCCTCTAATATCATTCTACAACGTACCCAAACCTCTCTATACATTGTTGAGGGCATGTGGCATCAAATTTTCACTTTCTTATTTAATTCAAATCACTTTTCTAGGATAATCATAACTTTGTCGAGAGTTTTTAAGTGATATAAACTTTATTAAAATATGTTCCCAAATCATAGAGAGAATGTCATTTGAAGATTTTCACCCTTCATACCAAGTCAAAACTATTGAGGAACTGCCACGCGATGGATTATGTAACGCCCGGTTCGCATGTCACACCAAGGGGATATTGAATCAACACCCAAGTTATTCAACCTCGCCATGTCATTTGCTAGCACCAATTATTTTACTTTATGTGTATTAGCATGTGTGGGCTTTAAATAAAATTCAATCTATTAATTCCACGTAAATATATTTTCCATTATTAAATAATAATAAATCATATGAACAAATAAAACTGAGGTGGGGACAAGACCCATAAGTTAAATTCAAAAGTGTAGGTGGTTTTAATTTGTCATTGAGAGAATCTACAATTTGTTGAAAGTTCAACCCAAAATATTTCCCCATGGGTAAATATCCTAATTTTTTTAGAATTAGCAATGAGGTCAACCCCAAACTTTTGTTTGCTTTTGCATGTCATGGAATGTTTAGCCATAGAAAAAATTCAACACAATATTTATAGACTTTGTCAAATTCTCCAAACCCCTTCAAACTTTGGCTATATTTACTCTGTTACTTCTTTAAAAAAGCATGTCACGGAATGTTTAGCCATAGAAAAAATTCAACATAATATTTATAGACTTTGTCAAATTCCCCAAACCCCTTCAAACGTTAGCTATATTTACTCTATTACTTAAAAAAAAAACTTTTGTATTCTTTAGCATGTCATGGAATTTTTAGCCATAGAAAAAATTCAACATAATATTTATAGACTTTGTCAAATTCCCCAAACCCCTTCAAAGTTTGGCTATAAGCTTTATCCAACCTATGGACTTACCATGGCCATTTGATTCACCATGGTCATTCCACAAATTGAATGCCTTCATTGCCAAGGGAGTAGATTTTACCAAAATCTACTATAAATCTAATAAAATATGTAGTAGACATCAAGGAGGATTATCTCTATTGAGGAATTTAGTGAAATTTACAGAGACTTTTTTTATATCAAGCTCCAAAAAATCGAAGTTGGGTAAAATTCTTGTCCATAATTCCATTCTCTTTTATGTATGAGAAAATCTATGAATGTAAGTAATTATATAGATATGTGGGTAAAATTATTGTCCATAATTCCCTTCTCCTCTATGTCGATAAAATCCATAAATATAAGTAATTATGTGAATAGGTGTGTGGGAAAGAAGATGCCATCTTTTATATTTTTTTTATTACAAATATTATATGTATGTTCAAGATTAAAAAAAAAAGTCATCATATTATAATGAAAATTTGTAATTAAATTCATTTCATTTATAATGAAATGAATTATAATCATATTATAATGAAAATTCTTTTCATTTTATAAATGGGAAATTGTGATTAATTACATTATTAAAAAGGTTTTTTGCCATATAGTGGACTACCAACCCAAAGATTTGAATCCTTACCAACCCTATTGTCATAGTTATCTTTTTTTCTTGCACCAGTGTCCTAAGCCTGGATATATATGGCTAGTTGGTTGTATGCATAAAGATATTATCATATGGGTAATGCATTAAAGAATATTTTGTGCCGTCTTTTACTAGCTCTAGATTTTATTCCAACCTTGCTAAAATTATATGAACTTATATAGTTGAAGATTAAAATTCAATTATGAGGAAAAGAGAAACTTTAGACATTATTCATACTCATGTAAATAAACATAATTATCAAGAGTTATTTCTTGGTACTATAGACAGTATTGATACTCGCGTAAATGAACATAATTATGGAGGGTTATTCCCCACCATAATTTAAGCAAGTCTTTGCACCAAAACGCATAGGATTCAAATGTAAATAAGCATATTTATTAGAAGCTACTACCCACGATTACTTATGCATTTCTTATAAATAAGTAGGATTAAAAATGTAAACATAAATATTTACCAAGGTTACTTATGGAATGAATACACTAGAGGATGCTGGCAGCGTTGTTGGCATTAATGTCAACAAGTCATATGCGAGAGGATGCAAAGGTGTCTAGAAAGATAGTGCCTTATGATGATGTATTGATGATCCTAGAGGAGTTGCAGGAGGTTGGTCAGGGTTGGTGAACCAATGGGCCAGTATAATATAATGTTGGATAGAGGATCTCAGAGTTTAGTCATATTAATCTTATCTTCATTGGGAGACAACGATGTACAGTGTGATTTTCACTAGGAGTCTAACTAGCATCATGAGATGATTTTCCTTGGGAGTCTATGTTGTCCTCACTACAATTCCTGTAGGTGAAAAAATTTGAAAACCAAAAGCACAACCAATGATTTTCCTAAGGAATTTACGTGCACAAGGAAGTCTAGTGTTTATCTTATGTGGTTAATAATACCAACAACGAATCCCATGGATTTTCCTGTGGTATTCACAAGGAAAAAAGGCTATAAAAACCTAAGGAACTTGATCAACAAAGTGTGCATTCATTGAGTTTTGTTTGCTCTATTTTCGAATAGGTAAATGTGTCAGTGTGTGAGTGTTAAGGATTAAGTGGCCTCAAGGTTCAATAATATGATGATATGGTAATCCTTACCCAACATATCTCGGCTTATGTGTTTGGAAGCGATATGAATTTATCTCACCAATGTGCAAGCCATATATTGATCTCATATCCAAGAATAATTATTTGAGGAGAGAATATGAATATAGTCATTGTTTGAATGAGCACATAGACAACAAGTGGCTTGGATCAACATAGTTTCTTGATTATTGAAGTTTTCATATCTCTATAGTTTTAGTTTTTCAATACACATCATAATTTTATATCTGCGGTTTTGTTTATATGAGCATTGAAGGCCCTATATACTTATGCACACCTTATTGATCACTCCACATATATATTAGATTGAATAAATACATAGAGAGATATCGTCCACTCAAAAGGTCTTCTCCTAATTTTTCTTCACTGCAGAAAGTTGTAACTATGTCTCCTGAAGGTAGAAGTTCTTGTTTTTGCAGAGATCTATTGGCTTGATGGGGCCTAACCTAGGTTTAGATTTAACTGTACCAACCAACAAAACCCTAATTGTTGGCCCTTTCGGAAACAACCTGCGTAACGCAAGCTGCGGTCTCACCCGAAGAAGTATTGGGAATGTTAGAACCAGGTTTCTACATCCAGAGGCCTGTGTGATGTTTTCCGAAGGTTGTCAGGGTTTAGAGTTACCTTCGTGCATATATATTCCTTCCAATTATCAACTACTGCAATTTTATCAAAATGACCTTCAAATCTTCATGAAGGTACTTAATTGTACTTATCATGCAGAAAGATTACAGATCTACCAGTTTCGCAAAGTAAATAAGCGTTAATTAACATTAAAAATATTATAGAGAGAAGATACATAAACTTTACAGAAGTAAATACAAGAACACAAATGCATCAATTTCATCCCAAAATAGTCTTTATTAAGTATAAGCATCCATATACAAACTCTTTAACCCTGCGCACTCAATTGCAGGGGCCCACGCACTCAGTTGTGGACTTACCAAGGTCTCCACGCACTCAACTGTAGGAGCCTTCCCCTTTCACCTAAGTACAGGAAACAGACCTTTCCTACCTTAGCACATTCCCTTAAAATGATTCTTCACTTGAAGTTATTTATTCTTAGACTCGATATGAGTCAACTTTATATATCCTTTGCTTTACATCACCATGGTCCGTAGACCATGGGCGGGTCTCAAAACAACTCTATCACCTACCCAACTAAGGGACTAAAGCCCCTTTGACTCTACTTAGCTTCTCACTCCACTTTCCACATTTCGTGAAGATTTTACCTTTGCTACAAAAAGATATTACAAAAATGACTCAAAACTCAACAAAATTGACCCTAGGGAACCCATCCCAATAGGCCCCCAACACAAATATGGTGACTCACTTAGCTAGTGTCTCGATCTCATTGTGGAGTTCACTGAACTCAATCTAGAATGTTGTGAAGTCAACATAACCCTGTACCCCACCTGTTTCACTTCCTCTACCATGTTTTCTATAGTTGGGCCTTCCATCGTCAGGCACATCGTTATTTGTGTATGTTGGAGTGTCTTCAACTTGTCGTGGATTGACAGAGTAAGTTGACATGCTTCCTCTTTCCATGGCTATATTTTGGCCTTTAAAACAACCTCTTTTCTCTACAGCTCTTCAATATGTGATTGCAGTGGTTTTCCTTCCTACAATTGAGCGAGACGTTGGACTATCACCAAAGTGCACGCAGTCACCCTAATTTCATCAAACTGGCATTGTGTCTCCTGGATGTTTGTGCCAAGTTTCTATAGGTTTTGATCCTCCTACAAAGTCCTCCATATCTTCATGGTCTGTTTGAATATTAGTGTGCAGCCTGTGACTGTTGCATCCAAAGTGCCCATGATTTCCCTGATGGCTGCTCTGTGTTGCTCCCAGACCTTTAGAGGAGTGGTTGGCTTCAATTTCAACTACAGCTCTAAGATCTTCATTTGAAATTCAAAGGTTGCTCAATTGGTCTCATCCTTCGATTCTCTGACTACGGAAGCCAACTTCTGAATCTTCATTGTTGCTACTGCATCCTATGGAATGTGAAGTTTTTCCAGCGTCTTGAATGCCTGTGCAATTGCTGCCTCTAAGTTCTGGATTCACGCGACTAGTTCTTCCTTTTATTTCAGCGCTTGATCCTTTTCTACAAAAAACTACTCATTTTCATCTTGACTTTGTTGATGATTGATAGTGCATGCTACTCCCTGATCCTGAGCTCAACAGATACCCCCTGATGAAGGTCATTAAGGGTCTAAATGGGCAGTGCAGCCAAGATGACACCCACATCTTTTATCTTTCCAAGTTGGGTGTTTTCTTCATTTGCCTTTGTGCATAGTGATCCTTCTAGTAACAGGATAACTCTGATGTCCAGAGTCCTATCCGTGTCTAGTACTAACAAATTGGCTTGCTACAGCTCACTTGTCCCACACTCGCCTGAATCCAACCTATTTGAATTTGCAACTCACGCAGATCCTTCAGGATGCTCCCTAGTGTCTGCATGTATTGTTGCTCAAATTGAGTCCACAGCTTCGTTGTGGTGTCATGGACCTTGTCTCCAATCTCATCCAAGTCCCCCTCAGTGAGGACCATTGGATCTGCAAGTGCATGCTTATCAAATTTCTGCTTCTTCTGGGACCCGAAAGTGGTCTCCCTAATCCGTTTCTGCAATATAAAGCGAGTGATTTACTCCCCTCCACTGCCTCCTTCCTCCTCAGACCCTTCTTTTCCCACAGTATGTTGAGAAGCAGATTCCTCAACTTCATGTGTGCCTTCTTCGTGGTGCACTCCTTGTCAGCACTTGCCTTAACAGCAACTTCCTTCTTTTCCCATTCTTCTTTTCCTTGGGTTGTTGCCTGCTCAACCTCTTTGTTTTTCTATGTTTCCTTCTCGCGAGCGGCAGCCTGCACAGCTTCTTTTTTCTTATTTATTGTTGTGTCCTACGCGGAGGAACTTTCCCCAGTCGTGCTTGCTGTGTCGATATCTGATGGCTGCCTCCATTTAGCTGGCCAATTTCCTATGCCTTCTTGTACATGGACGTCTGTTACTAGGTATGGTAACTTGTACCATAATTTCTTAGGATCTCACCTCGCATGGATGGATACATTATGAAAGTATACTTTAAACTCTATGTAGGCCTCCAATTTCCCGAACAATGTTGGTGACAGCCTTGGCCTCTGGTTGATCATGGTGTGAAGGTCCACCTCGACCAGCACCCAAAATACTTTCATCTTCATGACCCTCTCTAGGTCCTTCATTTCCCATACTGAAGTGAACTTTGCGGCCTCCAGTAAATCATCATCCTATGGAGGGAACTGATTGTCCTCTGGGAGCCTCCATGCAACAAGGAGAATCAATAATAGCAATCAAGCATAATAGAATGCATTTTCGTCATCCTGCGCTTCATGACAATTCAAAAGGAACCCTTTGCAGAGGTATTGTGCCCAATTATATTGCACCCCCTTCGCGCTGTGTAGCCAATGAAATGACTGGCATTGGCACCTCATCCATGTGGCATTTTCTCATAAATTTGCAAGCCAATATATGGGCAGCAAATTGCATCCTTTGGTCGGCGATGGAACAAATAGAATATCCAGCGACTTCTTCACTAAGCCATAGTCGCGCTTCATTTTGTTTGTGATTTGTTTCTCTTGGCTCTTGCCTCCAAACTCCTTGGTAGGATCCAACCCTTGGTAGGGAAATTTTGTGATACAGTGGATCAACAAGTATATTATGGGGATGGGCTCTCCAAATGAGAGACACCCATCATGCATCAGCACAAGAAATTGGCGTACACACACCGTGTTGATAGTGGTTTAGCTAAAGTGTGGTACCCATAACATATTCAACAACTCAATTTTTTCAAACCCCACTACCCATTTCATTGTCTCTAGTCTCCTGGCCCCAGTATCGTCATAATATATCTTTGCCAGATATTTGTTTGTGGGCAAATGCGGGAATTTCTCGTGTTCAGCGAGATCCCAATCCTCCATTTTCATTACAGGGTTACACCCTAACTATGCGCCTTCAAATGGCACTTTCTCCAGTAATAGCAGTGTCGAGATCATAAATTTTCCAGAATCTGGATCCTGGGGTACCTTTGCTTTGCCCTTCCGCATAGGGATATGCTTTGGGAGACTAGTGATAGGCCCGCTCTCCTCAACATCCAACAGCACATCAAAAATGAATCATATGTGATCATTAAACACTAATGGAATTCAAGAATAATCAAGGATAGCCTCTTATTAGGAACCATGCCAACCTACATTACCTTGCCCCTTAGCTATTCTATCATCTTATCTCAATATTGTTACTTTTTTATCCTACTACTTTTGCATCATGGGTTTCCTTGTAACAACAATAAAATTAACATGTGTGAAGATAAGACTTGGTAGGCTTAACTCTTCGACCCCATCGCGAAGCTCCTCTTCGTCAAGATCTAGGGGTTCGTATGGTTGTTTTTCCTTATCCATTTTTCCTCTTTTCCGAACCTCCATAAGGTTCTTCCTTGGTGACTGTCTCACTAGTACAGCCTATGGTTTCTTCTGCTTCTCCATAGCAGCGGATTGTTTAGGCCTAGGCAACCTCGACGTCGTAGGCACAGATGGCGTAGCTTCCATTGGCGACACAATTTTAGGGGTTGCAGCATCAAACACAGCGCCTTAGGAGACAACAACTTCTACGAGATCAATTGCAACCATTTGCTCAAGAATGAGCTCACGATTCCACTCAAGCAAATTTGCAAACATCGGATGTGACATAAGTTTCTCCCAATCTTCTCGGTTCATATGTTTCATACAACAGAGCTTACAACTAATTTCCAGAAGGAAAATTGTTCCACTGTAGGTGAACATGCCAGATTTATAAGTAATTTTGAATTCAATTCCGAATGTTCCCTCCAAAATTCGGTCACAAATGCATCTTTGGTGGCATATTTCCAAATATTTGTGCCATAAATTTCACCTGCCCACTCCTCCTGACGGATTTTTCGCCATCCAATCAGCTACAGTTCTCCCAACTGTTATTTTTAGAATCATCTATGCAGCACCATCCTCCATGGCATAGCTAGTTTTGGCGCACCTTTGTCTTCCCTCGCCCAGCCCCCTTACTTCGTTTTCCCATTCTTCGAGCAGTGCAGTTTATAGTTAGGTACTTCCTTATAGTTGTATGGAGTACTAAGACTATCCTACCATCATATTTTCATTGTGTAGGGGCAGGATCCCCTTGATATAACTTCAGTCTACTCCCCTTAACTCTTCTCAGAAATGTTTCTCCATTCATCTTTGTAAGATGAACTGCGCCACCATCTGTAACTACATAGGGCCCCAACCAGTGCATTTGAAACTTCCCAGGTAACTTCGTGAACTTGCTATCATATAGTAGCACTAAATCATCCACCTTGAAGGTGCGCAACTTAATATGTTGATCGTGTCATGCCTTTTCGTGCTCCTTTGTCACGTGTTGGTGAAATCCTTCTAAAAAACTATCTTCTTCTAGCTCCAACAACTGCGCGAAGCACTCCTCCATAGTCTCATGGTCCATCATATCAGTCAATGCTACAATTCACACACTCGACACAATATACTCCATGGGAATCATAGCTTCTATCCCATAGACTATTCAGAATGGGGTTTGTCCAGTCAACTTCTTACACGTCATCCTATATGCCCATAGGATCGTTGGTATATGCACATCCTAATCATTCCTTTGCACGTTTCAGATCTTCGTCAATGCATTTTCCAATATTTTATTGAATTCTTCAACCATACCATTCGCATGAGGATGACAGGGCATACTCTTTTGATGACAAACCTAAAATTCTTTGAGCAACACGGAAATAGTTTCATTGAGGAAGTGCGTGCCCCTGTCACTCATCAGTATCTTAGGACACCCAAACCTTGTCAAGACATACTCAAATAGGAACTTTGCAGCTGTAGCGAAGGTACAGTATTTCACTGGTTATGCTTCTGCCCATCTTGTCAATTATTCAGTCACAGTAATAATACATTGTGTGCCCGTCTTTTTCCCTGAGGGTTGTATTGGACCCACAAAGTCAATAGCCCATTTTTCAAACACCTGTAATGAAATATGAGGATTCAATGGAAATTCATCCCTTCTCAATGGCTTTCCCATCCTCTAACACACATCACATACCTTGCAATATGCATTAGAATCCTTACGTAGTGTTGGACACCATAATCATGAGCGCAAAATGTTCTGCGCAGTCGCTTTACCTGCATAGTGTCCACCTGTCACTCCTCCATGTGGTTCGGCGAGGATACTAGATTGTTCATTATGGAATGCATCGATGCAGTATTCCATCAGTACCCATCTTATACAATTGTCTCGTGATCACAGAAAAATCATTTGTGCAGACCACCAACTCCTTCTTCTACTAAGTAGAATATCTTTCTAGGGATATTCCAATAGTTAGAAACTGAATTATATCAGCAAAGTGATCATCTGCGACCCATATAGTAAAGAGTTGTGCATCCAGAAACCCTTCTTCAAAACTAGGTGGTTCTTCACATGTCTCAATCTGGGATAAATGATATGGCCCCGCATTCAACCATCCAGGCTTCACAATCACCTCGAAGTCATACTCCTGAAACAGTAATAACCACCTGGAGATCTTCCCCCCCAACACAGGCTTGTTGACCAGGTACTTGAGAGCGGAGTGATCTGTATACATTTTGAAATGTGTGCCCAACAAATAATGTTGAAACTTCTATAGCGCATAGACCATCACCAATCCTTCGCGCTCTGTAGTTGAATAATTCTTCGCAACCTTTGACAATTTCCTACTCATAAAGGCTATAGGTTGATCTATCTCACCTTCACCCAGTTGGGTCAATACCGCGCCTAAAGAAATACAAGAGGCATCCACATGCACATTAAATTATTTCTTCCAGTCGGGGAACAACAAAATTGGCGCAGTCACCATCTTTTCCTTTAACACATCCAAATTGTGCTGACACTATTCATCCCAGAAGAAGGTCGCATCCTTCTTTAGTAATTTTTCCATCAGCAAGGTTATCTGTGCATAAGATTTGATGAACTTGCTATAGTAACCAGTGTGCCCCAATGTTGTGCATTGTTGCTTTACATTTTTCAGAGCTTCTAAATTGACAATCATTGTTATCTTCACAAGATCTACCATTAATCCCTGCTTGTAGACCACATGACCCAGCATTATCCCATAAGGCATGCAAAAGATACACTTCTTCAAATTTAGGGTGATTTGGTATCTGCAACAAGTATCCAATGTGAGGCACAGACTTGAAACATGGTGTTTTACCAACCCAAACATGGTCCAGTCATCAAAATACACTTATAAGAATTTATGGATGAATTCTTTAAATGTTGCAATTACAACTCTTGAAAAGATCGTGGGTGCATTCTTCAACCCGAATGGCATCATGATGTATTGGAAACATCCCCACTCTATCGCGAAGGTTGTCTTACTGCGATCCTCTGGCACAATCTTAATCTGATGGTACCTTGAGAACCCATCAGTGAACGAGTAAGCTTCCTGTCCTCCAACATTCTCCAAAACTTCATCCGTAAAAGGTGTTGGAAATGGGTCATGAATGCATGCATCATTGAGATTTCTTAGGTCTACGCATATTATGATTTCACCCAGTTGCTTCTTCTCTTGAACTACCATAGGGCTCACCCAATTAGATTCTTCTGTTGGCTCAATGGTTCCCGCTTCCAGAATTTTCTCTATCTCTCTTCACACCTTTTCCTTATACTTGGGATTCATCTGATAAGGCCTATGTTTCATGGGCTTCGCATCAAGATTTAAAGTGATCTTCATCACTCCCAAATCCCCTACTATCTCTTTCAGGTTTAAGAACTTGGTAGGAAGAAAGTCTTGGTATTCGCGTAATAGCTTTGCAACTTTATCAACCGTATCTTCACCCAAATAGTCCCCTATCTTGGAAAAATTAGTTTGAGTTGGATCCAATGTTTACTTGCCTGGTCTTCAAAGGTTCATACATATCAGGGTTCTCAATATCGCGTTGTCCTTCAGTCTCTAGGATATTGATTTTTTGCAGATAGTCTTCTTCTTCTTCTACAATCACATTGTAGCATTCCAGCGCATGGCACAGTTGTGTACTCTAGTCTAGTTGAACCCATTCTACTGGATCTTTAGGAGTTCTAAAGATAGCGGCCTTAATTTCCCAATGTGCTTCATCAATGCACTCAAATCCATCGTCAAAGTTGAAATTTAATAAGAATTTTTCCCTCAAGATATCCCATTCAGATGTCTCGTGGCATAGCTCTGTTTCCAAGTACCAATTCATGGGAATAGTATCTAAGGTGTGACAAAAGATGTGCACCCATTTCTATTGTGGCTCGTCACCCCATGCTTTAGTCCAATGTGCCAAGTGTTCGCTCGGATCATCCTTTCCACTATATTTCTCAATCATCTGGGTATTAGCGTATCCAAACCTCAGCTTCATCATTCGCTTGTATTCCTTCCAATCAGCGAAGCTTTCCTTATGTGTACCCCACCAACGGGTAGGCGTAGTGCACAGTGCCAATTCAAGTGCCTATAAATGATGTTCCTCGAGAACCTCCCTTTCAAACTCATCTAAAAAAATATTAACATCATTTAAGCCATCATAATGTGGAAGTTTCCTTACCTCCGTAGATATGCACTGCAACGATTTTGTCATCATATTTCAATATAACGTAGAGACCTCGTGCAACCTATTCTTCCAATGTTCAAGCACTTCATCTGAGTCTAAGGTATAGGAGTTGTCTCTATCCCACACAATCCACCCATCTGTAGTGGGATTGACACAATCTTCGTCACGCACAGTAATCTTGTAGATTTGATCCAAATCATCGTCCTCCTCGTAGTCGTGGATCGGTTCATTGTACTGTGATCCTTCAGTAGGGTGTAGTGGCGAAATAACCCTGAATGCCTTCTTCTAAAATTTCATCTTTCACTTCTTCAGATTGATCACTGCATCCATGTCGAAGGCGCAATCAATGCCCAGTAGCGTAGGGTAAGAATTGTTGTCATCCACCATTTCAATTACCTCAAATTTAGCCAATACACTCACTCCTTTAATGTCCACAGTTACCCCGCACAGGCACCCCATAGGAATGATCTACTATTGATTGGTCATGCGTAGGTGTATAGGAGACCATTGTAGTGCAGGTCTCCCCATACTTTCCATGTCTGCTTCGAGAGTACGTTTGCATTAGAACCCAAATCCAGGATGACTGGGTCCATTTCATACTCCTCGATCTTTGTGGTTAGCCTCATCTCATGCCCGGTTCGCTTCTTGTGTTTACCTAGTTTCCTCACAACATGCTATTTTGAAGGAATCTTAATTTTTCCTGTGCAATTTTCGATCAACTCCTAGATCCCTTCTACTGCCTTCTAATCCATCAACAACTTCATACAAGTTTTGAGAAAAGTGGCTAACAATGAAGGTTCCACATCTTGTACTTAACTACTTCCACCTGTTTTTTCCTGACTCCCCAATGTAGAAGTCTCAACAAAGTTATTCTTAGCCTCCATGAAAGTTTCTTTAGCCCGGATGAGGTCAAACCCAATTTCCTTTTGAGTAGCCTTGCGTACCCATCTCTCGATTTCTGCTTTCTTTCCCTTATCTTCACCTGTGGCCATACCACTGCGCGTTACAATATTGAAGTTATGATGCTCTTCGCGAGGCTCCACCCTCATCATCTGGATATTTTGTGTAGACTATTGGGTCTGCGTCTTCATTTCTTACATATTTTCCATAAGTATCAGGCAATCTTCTATCAAATGGTCAAACTATCTGCAATATTGACAAGATGGATGTGTTGGGTTCAAACAGTCACATGAAAAATATCCATCTTCGTCACAATTATAAAAAATAACTTGTCCACGACCTCTGCCAGCCCCTCCTCCTCTTCCTCTTCCATGACCTTGAAATCCTCTATGTGTTGCACCCTCTCTCTGATCCTGAGGCCGAGTTTCTGCCTGCATTCGATAGGTAGGGGTTTTATCCATAATTAATTCATAACTTCAACAAAGGCACTCATCACGACTAACGGATTTGTAGAAATTTCAAAACAAATGTTGGGGGTCTATACAAATTTCTATAGTAGATGACAATTTATTGTCGCATGTTGTCCTATAACCTGGCAAATAGTGCACCACATCTTTGCTCCTGTTCTCGACCCAGCGGTATTTTCTGGCTTTAGTGGGGTAGATCCCCCCCAATAAGATAATTCTAATAAACTGGACAATGGTCCTTATCGTGACCATGGCCCTTGCATTTCAAGCACCAAACTTCTGCACAAACTTCAGGCTAGGCTTCCTTTCCCTTCTTCAAGCTCTGCAACTCCATGTGCAGACTTGCCAGTTGCGAGTGAATCTATTGTACTCTAATGTTCATATCTTGCACTAACGAGGCTTCTAACCTCATCATGATATCCACAGCTTCTTCTTGTGTTTCTATCTTCTGTTGTGATAATGGTAATCTTAGGTGAGGCATCAACAAAGCAATGTACCAATCTTTGTGTTGTTCATCCACGATGTTCATATTAGCCTGTCGGATTAGGCATTTTAGCCTCTAATCGAAATCCCACGAGGATTCATTTACCATTTTTTGTATTTCCTTAAGCTTTGTAATAGATTGTGCTTGAGAATTAGGCTTCTTAAACTCACTGTTCAACGCTTGATGAGTCTCTGCCAATATCGTGTTAGGTTTGTCTTGACAGTACTTGATATACCAAGTTAGCGCCTTATCCTGCAGTTATGTGACAAGTTGTGCCTTCTTTAGATTATCATGAGTGATCTATTGCTTTGTCCATGCATCATTTGCAACAAACCAGAATTTCTTGAGGTCTTCGCTCCCTACCCCTTTAAATATTGGCATCTTCATTGTGTTTTCCATGTTGAATGGTGGAGGTGGAAGTGGTGGTGGAGGTGAAGGTGTAGGTGTATGCAGTGGAGGTGGAGGTGGAGGTGGAGTGGATGGATGAGGTATCTGTGGGATACCCTGACTTACGAACTGTAGCACACTTCATGGTGTATTCATAAAAGTTCCTTCATCGTCGCTTGAAGAGGATCCCAATGGCGGACTATAATCAGAGCCCGATTCTCAGTTCCTTTTAAAGTGTTTTACGCTTCACGTAGTCCCAAAAATCAAGGTAATGGCATAACCCATTTTTCACACAACAACATCTTAATCCAAGTTTCCAAAGATTTTAAATACTTACCTCATGGTCCCTTAAAGATCCTGTTCTCTACTTCGCTATAGCTAATGGACGTATCAATCGTGAGCTCAGTGACGAATCCTCCTATGATATGTTCAATCCAGTGATCAACAGCCCGCGCGACGTTATTTTCTGAAGCTTCCAACTGCCTCACCAACTTTTACGTCCACACAATAGGACCATCAAGTCTCCACGTACCCTGACTGTCTGCTAATCTAGACAACCATTCAAGCCGTTCGCAGGGGCAGAAATAGATAAAAGGCTTCGATTTCGTCTGAGTATAGGAATTTATTCAACCATTGTTCCTTGGATAACCGTGGATTTTTGTTCTTCTAAGCTACAAATGTGTGTTCCTTCCAGTCGAGACACTTCTCAATTTCTTTCTTAGTAGGGAACCACTTATTCAACATCACACATTCCTTAGATTGATCTCGGTCCTAGCAATGGAACCATTTGTTGGCTTGCTAGGGCCTGACCCAGGTTCAACTTTAATTGCGCCAACCAACAAAACCCTAATTTTTGGCCCTTTTGGAAACAACTTGCGTAGTGCAAGCTGCAGTCTCACCTGAAGCAATTTTGGGGGATGCTAGAACCAAGTTTCTGCATCAAGAGGCCTGTGTGATGGTTTCCTAAGGTTCTTAGGGTTTAGATCTACCTTCGCGCAAATTTATTCCTTCCAACTGTCAACTAGTGCAATTCTATCAAAATTACCTTCAGATCTTCGTGAAGGTACTTAATTATACTTATTATGTAGAATGATTACAAATCTACCAGTTATGTGTAGTAAATAAGAATTAATTCACATTAAATAGATTATAGAGAAAAGATAGATAAACTTTACAGAAGTAAATAGAAGAACACAGATGCATCAATTTCAGCCCAAAATAGTCTTTATTAAGTATAAGCATTCATATATAGACTCTTTAACCCTATGCACTCAATTGCAGGTGCCTGCACACTCAGTTGCGAACTTACCAAGGTCTCTGCGCACTCAACTGCATGAGCCTTCCCCTTTCGCCTAAGTATAGGAAACATACCTTTCCTACCTTAACACCTTGCCTTTACAATGATTCTTCACTAGAAGTTATTTATTCTTAGACTTGTTATGACTCAAATTTATATAGTCTTTTCTTTACAATACCATGGTTCGCATACCATGGGCAGGTCTCAAAACAACTCTATCACCTAATACCCAACTAAGGGACTAAAGCCCCTTTAACTCTACTTAGCTTCACACTCTACTTTCCACATTTCGCGGAGACTTTACCTTCACTACAAAAAGATATTACAAAAATGACTCAAAACTCAACAAAATTAACCCCAGGGACCCCATCCCAACAAGATCATTCTTTTATTGGGGTCTACTCATATATCTAGTTGTTCACACTAGTAGTTTACTTTCTAAGTTTGTTCACATAGTGAATGGAGGTTAGATATTTTACTTGAGTTGACATTGACTTATTTTGAGTACACAAGATAGAGATCTATATGCTTAGGCAGAGGTTTATATGTAAAGTTGTTGTTTGTTTGGTGACTGAACATAGTCATGGTGGATTACAGGAATTGAAAACTATAATGAATTTATAATTTGATTTATTGTTGAGATTTTCCATGGTTCTCATTTTATGATTGATAGGCTGATCTACTAACTTGTTGTAGAGGTTGAACATGTAGAGCATAATTTTATTGCTTGGTTCATACCTGAATGGGATCTGTGTGATGCCATTATTTGTCTTGTAGAGAGGTTAAATGCAAAATTGATGACTGAGTGAACGAATCCTATTTGACATGGCTTGCACGTGCATTCAATTGACCCTCATATATGTATGACCTTCTATGCCTAAAGGGATGCAATGATAGAGAGATTTGTTGAAAATAGCAACAAGAAATGTTATAAGTAACATAAAGAAAAAATCCTAATTTAATTTGTCCTTGAATTAAATTGGGAATTAAATTGTAATTCCACATCTCATGACAACTTATAATAGTTAACTAAGTTAATTTGACTTAGTTAGCTCAGTTAATTCGAGTTGAGGGTCAAACTAGAGTCATATAGAGTGTCTCCTACAGTTAAGAGCACTAGTTGAGTTTAGTTTGAGTTGTAATTAATTAATTTAGTCCAACTGAGTTAAATTCAGTTAAACTAGTTCCAACTGATGGAGGAATTAGTGGGAGGTCCTATAGTGTGGTATAACATGCAATAGTGGGGTCTAACTTATTGTACTTGGGTGTAAACTATAGTAGTGGGGTGTAACTTACTGTAGTGGGATGTAACTTACTGTAGTGGGGTGTAACCTGCAGTAGTGGGATGTAACCTGTAGTAGTGGTGTGTAACCTACAGTGACCAACCAATAAACTCAAGATTCACATATAATTAACTCATGCATGTCAAATCAGAGAAAGACCTAGCTGAGATTGGAGTTCAGGGACATTGTACTATCAATTGTAAAACCATCTAAATTAAATTGATGGTGCATGCAGTCATAGGAACTCCTATTAGGATTGTTCGATTCATAATTGAGAAATTTCCACATAAAATAGGGGCTAATTCCTTGAGGAAAAACACAAGGAAGTAGGAGATTGGAAGGCTATGAATTTGGCTAAGTATGGGCCAAAGGAAGTCAGTTAGGTAGAGGATAGAAAATACTTGTGCACGTTGAGCTCAAGGTTGAGCAGAGCATATTGTATTAATCCATGGCTTGCCTAGGAAGCAATGAGATAGATAGAGATAGTGCAGAAGTTGCTCGGGCTTGAGAAAATCATTGTAATCTTCTCATGTTTTCTGATTAATGCAATATACAGATAGCATGGGTTTTTAGTTGTGGCTTTCCCCATAAAATCATTGTGTAATGTGTTGATTGAATTCTTTCTCTTGTATGCTTCGTGATTTCGCAATCGTTTAATTGTTTCTATTGATGAGTATAGTAGGTTGAAGTCTTTTGTTATAGCATATTACATCAGTATTTTGAATCTACAAGGAATCTCTAAAATATCTTCGTGGGAAGTTGATTGATATATGCTTATTAGCATTGGATGATTATCTATTGTTGTTGTAGAAGGGTTGTGTGCATAGGACAAAAGTTTATTTACAATATTGTTTTGACAAAGACTTACAAATCCGATGTGTATGTTGGATTAATGAAAGTTTTGCTTATAGTTTGTATGGTGCCTTGTTGCAAAGGTTAAGAGTTGTCTTTATTTACTACAGTGAACAGAGTTCAACATTGTTGACACCACTTATAAATTCCCATGATGATGTTGTTGCTTGTATTATAAAGATACTTTCATGATAGAATGCAAGGATCGCCTCTGTGGCGATTATTTAGTGAATGCAGGGATTATATTTATGGTATACTTGCTTTTTTTGTTTGTTGATGGTACTTGTCTCAACATTGCAATGAGGGTATATGGTTATGCTTGAGATTGGCTTCTAAAAGGCTTGGAAGATTGCAGATATATATATATATAGTGGTTTTGATGTTAGATGTACTTGATGTATTGAAGTTACGCATTCAGAGGATTGATTTTTTTTTTTTAACAATAGGGCTTATGTGTGTCCATTTTGAAACATTCTAAAGTGGCCTTCCAGATCTATAATTGTCATGGGTGATCCCGATGTGAAAACTTTTGAAATGTGGATCACAAGAAGTCAAAGGAGTTCTTGCTTCCTTGCAGTAGCAGCTAGAGAATTTAGTGGAGGTAGCATCCTCCAACACGAAGGAGCCTCCACAATGGAAAAAGCTTACACCAGTGCAATATGTAAACAATTTTCTTTAACAATATTTGAAGACGAAGCATACAACAACAACGGTAGTTTTTTCCAGTTGGGATTTACACCTAAAAATTAAGTCTCCCATGTGATAATGTATATGTTGATTTATTGTTGTTCCTTATCATTATATTCTCTTGTTATCTGGAAATACTTAACTCAGATGTTCATAAACATTGCAAAGTAAAAGTAAAAATACTAATTGCATGAAATACTAATTTAGACCCCCTCAATATTTATAACAGAGGATTATGTAAACTAATTTGTGCACTTAAAATGATTCAGATTAGATCATTATATTGTTTTTCATCCATATCGATGCATTTGGAGTGGAAAAAGTGGAGGAATCGGCTCACGGGACCATTTTTACTTGCAGGACCCAGTTTCGCAAAACGGGGTTTGGAACCTTAAGGGAGTGTTTTGAGGCATCAAACAACGTTTTTTGGGGGTAAAACTTTGTCGCTCAAGCACATTTCTTTTTCATGGTATTCTACACACACATAGATTTCCAAAAACACAAGAATTGCATCAATCGGAGTCTGTATGCAAAATTCATGCCACTCAGAAGTTGACCTTCCTGTTTTCACACCTATAGTTCGGGAGGATGCCGCGTCAGGTAAATTATTCATGTAAAAGGGGTTAGTCATGTGTTTGTGATGTAAAAGACTCTAGAAGATTCTATTTTGTAATTCTATTTAAGAGTTGATGTAGTCAAACTTAACCACTAGTAGGATATCGGGTTGTGTTATAACGAGGCCGCTAGGAGGAAGAGGCATTCCATTCTTTCAAGAGAAATTTGTTCCATAGTTGAGAAAAGATAGCAAGGAGAGCTAGGAGGTAGAGAACATAGAGAGGATCTATGTACTGTTTCAGCCCATGCACCACAAACATTACTTCTTTGTATCTGCAACCATATTTCTAAACAGAGAAAAAGAGCGAAGTGGCCTCACCTTCCAGCTGGGTTTTCTCCCGAAAGGGTTTCCCAGAGAGCATATATTGTGTATTATGTGTGTGTGAGCTTATTTTTTTGTTCTCTACTTTTCTATTTGATTTACTTTTACATGCATGCACTAATTACAGTTTGTTTTATAAATCTAGAAATTAAATAAAACTGTAATAGTGTAGAATCTCATGTTTTTAATATAATATTATCAGATCTGTTGTGACGAACTGTCTAGTGGAATGTCCATGGCAATTTACTCATCATAAAACATCAATTTATTCCAAAGAGCTCTTGTAATCTCAACGTATTACACATTCATACAAAATTATATATTAAACTCAAACATAACTTTAATCTTTGCATGAATATGAACATATGCCATATTTATATAAACAAATTTTCCTAATTAATTTTGCCAACAAATTCAAAGAGAAAATGAGAAATAATCATGTCAATATAGGAAACACTTATCTAAAATTTCAAAATGAAAATTGAACTTGTAAGGAAACATTTCTACCAAACCATAAGCATAATTACACATAAATTGTAACACCCTCTTCCCACGTCTACCCAAGTAATCAACCAACCGAGTTAAGCATGCGACGAGAAGCTACTATGGTTGGATTCGACCTCCTATGTGACCTTAAGGAAATGAAATCGATGGAAACACAACACACATACCTTCCACGTCAGCTACAGGACCCCTGAGAACCATGCCTACACTTCAGGCAGTTTTCCCCTAGGTCCCACTAAGACTTATGATCACTTTCCCTCTAGACGCTCTCATGTTATGGGCATGCCAGCATCCAAGGACCTTTGGACGCTCTCACGAGCCTGCATACCAACATCCAGGGACCAATTTGTCCAATTTTGTGCCAGTGTCCCTGGGATTTGAACACTTTTTTCGGCTCAGAGCCCAGGTGTTATCACCAAAAAATTGATCATCTAGCCTAATTTACTAGATGGATCGAAGTAAACCATGTAAAGTCAATTTTACCATAGTAAAATTGTTTTCACAATGAGAAATTACTTAATAAACCACATTTGTTAAGTAATTAATAATTAAACCCATGAAGAATAATTAAATAAATCACTATTTATTTAATTTTCTTCTTAGAATAATTAATTAAACCATTGATTAATCAATATTCCTTGTCATATTTGACCCAGTTATGAAACATAAGTAGATAAATTATTAATTATTAATTATCTTATTTTTCTCTACGAATAATTAATTAATCACTAATTAATTATTATTCCTTGTCAAGTTTGACTAAATCCCTCAGGAATAATTAAATAAAACATTATTTGTCTATTATTCCTTAACCATATTTCTTGAGATGATAAATAAATCATTTATTTATTTATTATTTCAAGATAAAATTTTAAATATGTTTTCCTTCCTAACCAAATATAATAAAATATTCCAAGTGGTTATTCCTACGATGGGGTTAATAATATTTTAGTATTGCTCATTATTCAAGGATAACTCAATGTTTTGTTATAAATAGAAGGGTTTTCCATTCATTATTCACTTTTGATTATTTTCATTGTTGCACTCACTATTGTAACTCTGATTATTTTCATTGTCGCACACCATTTTTTTCATTTGAGTTCTCATTGAGCACAAACATTTTATTTGTTGGGTTTACACATTATAGAGGAGAGAGACTCTATCAAAAAGTTAAAGACATTTGAGGATAGCCAAAAACCCATCCCATAGAGGGGGACTGGCAAGTGTTATAATAAAATCCATTCTTTGTATATCTGGTTTCCATTGGATAATTGGAGTTATTATTGTTTCTTTCTCTTGTTTAACTATGAATGTGGCATAGATCAGGACTTTGGCAGGTTTTATTTCTATCAATTGATGCAGATCTACAATGTTTAGCAGCCATTTATATTGGTGAGATTGTTTGTCATCCACAGTCTTAAGCGTTTTCTTTTTGTACATCTTTGAGAAGAAAATACTACAAAATTGGTGACTCCACTAGTTTTTTACTTCAGATCCAGAAACATGGGTGATCTTCAGTTTTCAGCTTAGAGTTTTTTTCTTTTTCAGTCTCTTAATGTTGTTTACTAGCTTTTTAACCCTAGATCTATCAATTTTTTTACTTCCGTTAGCTTTTTGGTCTTTTCTGCAGGTCACAGGAACAAGCTACGATAGAGATAGCAGTTTTTTTCTGAGATTTGTCGACCAAGAATCAAATAGTAGAAATCGCACTTTTTAGCCCAAAAAGTATCTGGAGTCCAGAGCGCACCTTTCAGCCCAAAAAGTGTGATCCTCCCGAAAACAGGTCAGTACCTGTGATTTTTAGGGTTTCCAGTTTTTTATCATAGATGTTTTTGGGTTTTGCCAAGAGCTATTTGTTGGGTTGTTTGACCTCTATCTCATTCCGCTTAGGCCTTGATCTTCTCAAATTTACTCGTTGAAGTGGAATTTATCCCCTTAGGGCTTCTAGTACACTTCCACCTTTATAGGAGGAGTTTAGCTGAGTAAGAAGTCTGAGTTTCTGCAGCATTTTCAGCCATATTTTCCAAATCTGTACCCTTTTGTTTCAAATCTTTAAAGATAGGTTGTTTCCATCCATAGTTTCATATTACACCTTGTTTGGTCATTGGCCTTAGGGTCCCATCGATTGCCCTAGGTTTTTCACCCATCACCCTATATTTTTGCAGCGATCTTCCTCTCTAGTTTTTTGTTGTAGATGTGCCTCTTTCCATCATCCTACTGTCATTTGATCCCAGTCACACTAACAATTAGATCTCTTGACCTTTTTAGTGTGTTTTTCAATCGATTTCACCACCAACTAGCATAGTGTTTGCAATCCCAGTTTGGGTGGGGTTAGTTAATTGTTTTGTTGTTCATTTTCTGTTGTTAACTTCAGTTTATTTTCAGCAAGCTTTATTCTTTTTTCAAACACGATCTGGGCTTAATCAATGAACACACTTGCACACACAAGTACACCTTAAGTGAAGGGTGCTTGGTTTACACTGCCAAGCCAAGATTTAACATAATAAATTTATCTCCCCTCATCGAGACAAAGGCATATTGTTCATCTCCCTTCACCATTTCTGTTTCATGTGTGTCTTACCACCCTTGCGCCACCAAGGCATTTGTCGCGAAGACTCTTAGGCCTTCACCCCCAGTTTCGACTTGGGCATATTACTCCTCCCCATCGGGTTCGAGTTCACATCCCTGTGCGTCCCCATGCCGACAATTCTCCTACTTCATTTGATTCCTCATATGTATATGAGCCTCTTTCACCGCATATCTGTTGGGTTGTGTTATATTCTTTCCACGACTAGCCCATGTAGTTAACCGGGGGGGTTAGACGGGGGGCGGAGCCCCCACTTCTTTGCACCGATTGCGTAGCGGGGGGTTCATAGGGGGTTTGAGGGGTACAAGTAACACTGCCCTATGGGGTCTAAGGAAGTGCCCTGGAAAATTTTGGTTTTGGAACCTATGTTAGGTTGGGCGGACCCACCTATGGTTTTGTGCATGATTTTTGCACGTGTTTTTTGGACGCAATGGTTTTTGGTCCATGGTATTGGATGCGATGGTTTTTGGTCCATATTATTGGATGCTTTGGCATGTATAAATATGTATTATAACATTGAAAGGAAGATAATGAAAAAAATCAAGATAGTAGTCTCGGTTTTGGGATCCAGGGGAAAATCTCTATGTATATGTGTTTTATGTGTTATGCTCTCGCATTGTATATTTTATGTGTTTTAGAATTCGTATGCAAGTAATTTCTGTATGGGGTTAAAACCTACATTTTGTATCAGAGCTATTTTGGCTTCAAGGGGACGCCTTTGTTGCTGAGGGGTTTCGCTCGGGCCTGTGGTAGACCCTGTTCAGTGGGAGATCTACGAGATCAATTTTGGTGGTGAAAGAGATGGCGAGCAGCGGAAAGATAGAGATCAAGAAATTTAATGGTCAGAGTTTTGAGTTGTGGAAACTCAAGATGGAGGATCTGTTGGTGGATAAAGATTAGTGGATCGTGGTAGATCTGGGTACTAAACCAACAGGAGTGTCTAATGAAGAATGGAAGAAGTTGGATCGAAAGGCAAAGAGCATAATACGATTGTGTGTCTTAGATTCAGTATTGTTGAATGTATCAGGGGAAGCTACAGTGAAGGCTTTGTGGGACAAGTTAGGGACTTTGTACCAATCTAAGTCTCTGTTGAATAAACTGTTCCTGCGGAAAAAGTTGTATAACCTAAGGATGAAAGATGGAGACTCGATGACAGAGCATCTGAACGCATTTAATACTGTGGTAAGTCAGTTAGCGTGTTGATATTAAAATTTCAGATGAAGATAAGTGCATCAATTTGTTGTGTTCTCTATCAGATTCGTGGGATAGTCTGGTTACTACAATAGGTAGCAATGCAACTACCTTGCAGTTTGATGAAATAGTCCCATCCCTGCTAACGGGGGAGATGAGACCAAAAAATATGGAGAGCCAAAATGGTTATGCCTTGTCTATACGAGGACGGTCCCAGAACAAAAACAAAAATAAGCCATCGAGTGGGAGATCTAAATCTCCAGGAAAACCTGTAAAAGTGGTGTGTTGGAAATGCGGAAAGGAAGAGCACTACAAAAGGGACTGTAAATCTAAAGCTCCTGATAAAGGAAATGGATCTGATGATTTTCTTTCTGCAAAGGCGAAAACCACCTCAGATGAAGGTGGGGATGTGTACTTGGCTTCTTCAAGTACACATGTAGATCATGAGGCATGGTTGATTGACTCAGGTGCATCCTTTCACTTCACTCCCCATAGAGAGTGGTTTTGTGAGCATGAGAAATACGATGGTGGTGATGTCTTCTTAGGGGATGATAGGAAGGCTAGAATCATTGGTCGCGGAAAAGTGAAGTTGAAGTTGCAAGGTGGAAGGGTTAGAATACTTCCGGGTGTTCTACATATTCCTGCATTGGCCAGAAATTTGATTTTTGTAAGCAAGTTGGATGATCTAGGTGTAAAAACAGTGTACGAGAAGGATACCTACAAGATGGTTTGGGGAGCACTGGTATTGATGCGAGGAGTTTGGATTGGAACTTTGTACAAGCTGCAAGGTAGCACGGTTGTTGATGGGTGCAACAGTTCTGTGGTTCTTGAATGTAGAGCAGAAAATCTAGTGGTCTCTGGAGAGAAGACCATGTTGTGGCATCAAAGGCTTGGACATATTGGAGAAAAGGGCCTTCGAATACTTCATGGTAAAGGTATGGTAGAAGGTATGAGTAATAGCTCTCTAGATTTTGATTTCTATGAAAATTGTGTATATGGGAAGCAGAATCGGGTGAGTTTCCCCTCTGGTGGTAAGAGGGCGAAACACATATTAGATCTTGTGCATAGTGATGTGTTTGGACCTGTGAAGGTTTCATCATTGGTTAAGTCTATGTACTATGTATCATTTATAGATGACTTCTCAAGGAATACATGGATATATTTCCTTAAGAAGAAATCTATAGTCTTTGACAAGTTTAAAGAATTCAAGGCTCTGGCGGAAAACCAGACAAAGAAGAAGATAAAGGTGCTGAGGAAAAATAACGGTGGAGAGTTTTGTAGTAAGGAATTTGAAGAATTCTGTAAGAAGTGTGGTATAGCACAGCAGAAGACTAATCCATATACAACTCAACAAAATGGAGTTGCAGAAATAATGAACAAGACATTGATGGAAAGGGCAAGAACCATGCTCAATGGTGCCAGGTTAGGACAGGAATTCTGGGCAGACACAGTGGAGACAGCATGTTACTTGGTCAACAAATCACCTTCATCAGCATTGGAGGATAAAACTCCACAAGAGGTATGGACTAGTAATAAACCCTCTCTTTCACATCTGAGGGCATTTGGATGTGATGCATATGTACATGTTCCAAAGGAGAAACGAACCAAGTTGGACAGTAAATCTGAAAAGTGCATCTTTATTGGGTATAAGGATGGTTTAAAGGGTTATAAGCTTTGGAACCCAGTAATAAGGAAGGTTCTGTACAGCCAAGATGTGGTGTTCATAGAGGTGAAAGATGTTATTAAACATGAATTCCAACCAAAGGAACCTAAGAAGATAGAGCTTGAGCTAAAGGAGGAAGAATCAGACTCTACAGCAGAGGTGGAATCAAAAGATGAAGAGCCAAAAACTCTAGGTGTGAGAAGATTAGTTCGAGAAAGAAGGTAGCCAGAAAGGTATACTCCATCTACTTTCTGTTCGATTTTGCTTTATCTATTGCTGATGATGATCCCAGAAATGTGAAGGAAGCAGTAGATTCACAGGATGAAAAACTCTGGAAAGAGGCCATGGTTGATGAAATGGCATCTTTGCACAAAAATGAGGTTTGGGATCTGGTGGAGTTGTCTGCTGGAAGGAAACCCATTGGCAACAAATGGGTGTTCAAGAAGAAAACAAATGCAGAAGGAAAGGTGGAGAAATACAAATCTCGGTTGGTAGCAAAAGGTTATTCCCAGGTGTCGGGAATTGATTTTGGTGATATTTTTTCTCCTATTGCCAATGTAACTTCTATTAGATTACTTTTACTATTGTTGTTTCTTTTGATTTTTAGGTAGAACAGATGGATGTGAAGAAAGCATTTCTTCACGAGGATCTAGAACAGGAAATCTACATGAAGAAACCTGAAGGCTTTGCGGTGAAGGGTAAGAAAGAACTAGTATGCAAGTTAAAGAAGTCTCTGTATGGGTTAAAAAACAGTCACCAAGGATGTGGTATCAGAAATTTGATACATTTATACAGGGACTTGGCTTCACCAGAAGAAAAGGCATATCATTGTGTGTAATTTAAATTAATTGGTGACCGTGTTATTTATTTGGTCTTGTATGTGGATGATATGTTGCTGGTTGGAAATGACAAAGAAATTATCCAGGATTTGAAGACCTAATTGTCCTCCAAATTTGACATGAAAGATCTTGGTGCTGCAAACTATATTTTGGGCATGGAAATTAAAAGAGATCAGGAAAAAAGGAAGCTCTAGTTAAACCAAAGGAAGTATGTCAAGACAATATTGCAGAGATTTAATATGTAGGATAGTAAACGGTGAAGGTTCCTATTCTTTTAGGTGTAAATTTATCTGCTGAACAGTGTCCCAAGACAAAAGAAGAGGAAGAGGACATGTTCTGTGTTCCATATGCAAGTGCAGTTGGTAGCCTGATGTATGCAATGGTTTGTACTAGACCAAAAATTGCACATGCAGTAGGAGTATTGAGTAGGTTTATGTCAAAACCAAGAAAGGAGCATTAGACAGCAATGAAGCGGGTTTTCAAGTATCTGCGTGACACTAGTGGTTATGGTTTGTGCTACCAAGGAAGACTAGGAATGGACAGAGTGTTGGATATTCGTGGATTTGTTGATGCAGACTGGGATGGAGATCTGGATCAGAGAAGATCTACAAGTGGGTATGTGTTTAACCTATTCGGAGGTGCAGTCAGTTGGATGAGTAAGAAATAATCTGTAGTGGTACTATCAATTATAGAGGCAGAATACGTGGCAGCCACTCATGCAAGCAAGGAAGTAGTTTGGTTGTAGAGATTGTGTTCAAGTATGGGCTTAGTACAGGGAGCTATAAGGATAGACTGTGACAGCTAAAGTGAAATTTTCTTGGCAAAGAACCCTGCATATCATTCAAAGACAAAGCACAATGATGTTTAGTATCACTTTGTGAGGGATATGATAGAAGACAAAAAGTTGTTGCTGGTAAAGGTGGACACTTTGAAGAATACTGCAAATGATTGACAAAATCTGTGAGCTCTGAGAAGTTCTCTTGGTGTAGAGAAACAATGGTCATTGCAGGGCTAGATAAATGATTAAGCTCTCTTGTGGCCCCCTGTGGAAAGAAAACAACAAGTGGGAGAATGTTGGGTTGTGGTATATTATTTCCACGACTCGCCCACATAGTTAACCGGGTGGGTTAGAGGGGGGGCAGAGCCCCCACTTTGTTGCGTTGATTGCATAGTGGGGGGGTCACAAGGGATTTGAGGGGTGCAAGTAACCCCACTCTATGGGGTCCGGGGCAGCACCCCGAAAATTTTGGTTTTGGAACCTATGTTAGGTTGGGCGGACCCACCTATGGTCTTGTGCATGATTTTCACACATGTTTTTTGGACGCAATGGTTTTCGGTCCATGGTATTTGATGCTTTAGCATGTATAAATATGTATTATAACATTGAAAGGAACATAATGAAAAAAAATCAAGCTGGTAGTCCCGATTTTGGGATCTAGGGGAAAATCTCTGTGTACATGTGTTTTATGTGTTATGCTCTCGCATTTTCTGTTTTCTATGTTTTAGAATTCGTATGCAGGTAATTTCTGTACGGGGTTAAAACCTACAATATCATCACCATGTCTGGACCCATAGCTGTTGTAGGAACCCAACCTTGTGTTGGCTCCGGTTCTACCCCGGTGGTCACATCTAGCAGAATAACCTTAGGAACCGTTCTAGAAACCCCCATGCTCCCTTTTATGGCTGGGTTAAGTCTCCTGAAGTCTAGCCAATTGATAAACGACCCTATACACCACAATGTTGGTTGGCTTGCTATGTCGACTAAGCTCCCCTTAGACATCCCAAAGTTTGAGGGTAATGTTAAAGAGGACCCTACCAATCATGTTTGCTCCTTCCACATGTGGTGTTCATCCAACTCCATTACCGATGACCCCCTTTGTTTCGGCTGTTCCAATGCACACTCGCTAGAGACGCTACAAAATGGTATGTAGACCAGCCTGCCACATCTCATTCCATTTTCAAGACGCTTACTAAAGCATTCCTATCATATTTCTAGTTACCTCTCTAGTACAACAATGGTATGGAGTTATTATCCTCATTATGTCAGTCCTCTGCCACTCGCCTTTCCTTTCATGTTCAGGAATGGCATAGAAGGAGGAGCACTTTTCGTGCCCCACCCTTTGAAGACCGTGTCAACCTATATTGGTTTATTAGGAGCCTTGTATCACCCATTGGAAAATATGGCACTTCCCATTTCCCTCAGACAGAGGAAGAAGCTCTCAAAACTGCTCTGAGATATGACCTGATTTATGCACAATCTGGTTATGTCTATACCATCACTCTAGACCTCCCCCATCCTGGAGGTTCCAATGCACCGGGAGCATCTCATGTCATCGAGGTATCATTAGAACCCTTTCACACCCTTCGCCGTATACTTAAAAAAGTTATGGCTATTAGTAGGGGGCCACCAGTTCCTCCAACACTTTTGCCCCTCCTGCTAGCCCCAGCCTGTCTACCAAACCGTTGCTCCTCCTTATGCACATCCGAGTGCTCCAACCCCTCAAGCATTAGCGCCGCAGCCTCCCATGCATCCTCAGCCCTAGCAGCCACCACCTCCTCAGGGTCAAGTGTTTGCGCAACAGAGTGTGATCAATCCCCAGAATTTGAAGAAAGGGAATAAGGGGAAGGGTAATAAGGGTAACCAGGGTAATCAAGGTAATCATCCTAGTGAACCCCAGGGGAACCAGCCTAATACTGACAACCAGCAACAGGGCATCTAGCCCAAGCAAAACAAGGTTATTCATAAGAACAAGCCTTTTGCATGTTGTGGTGTACATGGCCATTATACACATGAGTGTCATCTCTTACCCCAGATGCGCCAAATGTGGAAAGCTCAAGCAACTTCTAGAGGTCAAAAATCACCTCAGAATCCTACGCCATCTCAACTGGAAGTGCTTACAAATCTTTTCCCTTAGCAAGGATTTGTTATTGCTCAACCTTAGCTAGGTCAAGTAGCCCATCCTCCCCAACCTTCTGGTCCTGGTGACTACCAAATCCTTATGATGAATTCTGATGAGGTTAATCCCTCTGATATCAACCTGCAAACTCAGTCGCATCAATATGACAAGCCATCGACTTCATCTACCACTGAGTCCAAAACCAAAGCATCTGCTAAGCCTCTTACGACACTAAATAGTCTATTATAGATCTATCAACCTAAATTTTAGGTCATTCCTAAGATCCCAAAGGGACCATTACGCTGTAATGTGTCTTCTAACCGAGATGCCCATACATACAGTATAGTAGACAACTTAGCGCAATCACCTACCACCATGTCGATGTTGGAAGTACTCCAGTTGTGTCCATCTCAAAATAAAGCTCTACTAACTGCTTTGGTTGTATTAGATCCTTCTAATGATCATTTGATTGTCTTCATAGTTGATACATCAAAACATCCCCTATTTCCTTCATCTATTACTTTTCAAATACCAGTCTAAGCCCGTAATGCCATCATCTCCCAATGCATTATTGACTAAGGTACACCACCTATGTGATGTCTATTTCCATTTGGAAACAACTTAAGTCACCTAAGTTTTCCCCCTCCACCATCACTTTGCATACTTGGAAAGGACACTCCTCCCAGATTCTTGGCATGTACCGCAGCTACCCAGTGACTCTTTCGGGAAATATTGTCCACTAGACATTGAGGTTATTGATGCCCCTTTAGATTACAACATTCTCTTGGGTCGTAGTTACACATATGCCATGCCAGCCATCACATCTACGGTTTTTCACAAGATGTGCTTCCCCCATGAAGGGAAGATCGTTACCAGCGATCAATTGACTTACTACAAGCTGGCATCCATGACCTCCCCCGAGTCCATTATCTCGTTAGTGTAAAATAAGTAGTCTCCAAATCCCCTTACCATTGTTTCACCAGGATTCTATAAAGATTCCTCATTGTTGGGTGATTTCCCTAGTCCTCCCCCTCTCATCTCAACTCCTAAATCTTTGAGTGTTTACATGTTACAAGTGTCATGGGCTTCTCTCAAGCAATATGGTACATCCAATCAACAACCATCTCCTCAGCACCGTATTATTGTCATCCCAGCCAAGACCTCCATATCCACCCCCCAGGACCCCCTCCATTTGTGGGTGTTGCTCTTATGTTTCCACCAGGAACTATTCCTCCAAGTCTCAACCATCCAGACATTATTCCGCTGGGAAATTACCCTATAGGCAAGATACCTTTCTTATTTCCCCCTTCGGGAGTATTTTATGACCCTGTCATGGCTTCATTGCTCCTTCCTAACATTACTTTGGGGATCCCAGTATGGTACATCCAACCCCCTACAATCATTTTTCCTGGTAATCTAAGACCTTATCATTCTTTGATTTCGGTTCAACCGATCCCTATGACCCCTGTCGATGCTTCAGTTCCATCACAACCTCAATAGGAACCAGTAATATAAGACCTTATCATTCTTTGATTTCGGTTCAACCGATCCCTATGACCCCTGTCGATGCTTCAGTTCCATCACAACCTCAATAGGAACCAACTCCTAATGTGAAAGCATTCGAACAGGGTGGCAAAGTCAAAAGGAAAGAACCTAAGGACAAGGCTCCCCAAGCTCCTCCAGCCCCAAGGCCCCAAAGTCGTCACCTTCGTGTGCTTGTGTAAAGTTGTTGGGCACACCACCAATAATTGTCCTAAGATTCCTCATCTCAAGCCTTTGGTTCATGAAACGTTCCCTGAGTCAAATATCCTTTAAGTCCATGTTAACTTACCGGGTCCCTCCATGAAACTCATAACATTAAGCATAAATCACCCTTATGCCTTGTGCGATCATCATGGTCACTACTCCCATTGTTTCCCTCATCTCGACGAATTTCGTCATTTCCTTGTGGCACTTCGCAAATATGAGACCACTCGTAGTGGAACACCTTCTCATCTACCTGTGGATTTTGGTACCACTAAACCAGAACAGGGGGACTATAGTCCCATCATCATGATCCCTCCCCCTGATGTCGAGATAATGGACATCATGGGCCATATCCTTTAGTTGTCATCATCCTTGAGTTACTTGCAGGAAAACCTTAATGATATTTATATGCGCGCTTCTATCAAACCTCTTTCGACAGAATCCCAGATCTCAACATTTGTAGATCCTCCATCTACCAACCCAGCATCTACCATTCTAGAGATGTGTATGTGAACCTTCTCTCTCAAGTTGATGTACCAGGTATTGCTGCTACATCATGTAGTCAGTCTTCCTCCCGCTCGCCCATCTTCCATTCTGATGAGGACAAAATGGAAGCTATGTTTACCCCTGATTATCCTTGGAACGATATGCACCATCGCGTGTAATTCCTTCCATATTTTGATTCCACCACTCTAAATACATCCAAAATCCCCATATAATACTGGGGTGCACATAGGCCCCTACATCTCCTTACCATCCGTTGGAGGATCTCGTGCCAAGTTGGGCCGAGGTGCTTGAATCCCTTTTTCAAGCACTTGGAATACAATGGTGCTCCACAAACTCCTCCTCCTAGGAGGTCATCCCCGCATTTGCATACCAGATCAGTCCCCTCCATCACATATGCTTGCGGGCAGTATCCCATGCTTAGGGGCATGATGGTTTTCTCTTAACCATCTTCTCAATTAAGTCTCGGCCTATATCCCACAGAATCTAGGTATGGTCGATTATCCTCTAATTCCTTAGATATTTTGTCCTACTGGCCTCTCTAGAAAGCCATATGCACATCGCATATCGTAGACGTTTGATAACATATCTTCAAATATTATACTCTATGACCACATAGTCCCCATGTTTGACTTAGTGGGTGAGGATGATTCTAGAACTCCTCTAGTAGTTTATTCTTGTTTTCCTCTTCCCTTAATTCTTCACTAGGAACCATCGTTCCAAGAAGCATTAAGGCCATATTTAGACAAGTAAGGACACTTGTTTGAAATTCATCGATCCCGATTCTGATGGTCAGTTTGTCTACTACAATCTCCACAAGATCTAGGGCCTTCTCCTCCTCTCAAATTAGCGAGAAAACACCCTTTTATATGAAAACCCACAGTTTTTTTGTCACACATTGCGACCAGACCATAGCTTCATTTGATGAACCATAAGCACCATTGGAAAACTCTCACTAAGTATTATAATGGGTCTTTCTCATTTTTTTATGATTTGACACTTCACCAGGAAGTCATTTTTCCAAGAAGGGTCACTTTGTCGCCTCTCAAAATCGAATTTCTTCATAAAGAGACATGTGTACTTTTAGGTCCACCTCCTCTTAATACTTGTCATCTCACGTGTCAATTTTCTTCATGAGTAACCATCATTTACTCATGCCTTCATGGTCCCCACCGAGCCTATTCTGTGTGGCAGCGTCATCGAGTCACCCTTATTCAGAGCATCTGCCCTTGCATCCATGGAGTTTGTTTCGTATCCTCTTATACCATGTCAATGTATTACATCCATCTTTGCATACCGTTCATCCTATGTTTCCCATTTTGGCCTCCAGTCATACTATCCCCCATCCCCTCTGGAGTTGAGTTAGTCGCTGCCAGGTCAACCATGCACTTTATGCTCTGACAAGGGAAGTCGTTTGTTTATCCCTCAGTCCCATTTTCCCCATTTTCCCTTAGTCAGTCCATCAATCACATTACTATTTTCCCTCATGCCTTAGTTGACAATCCTCATTTCCTCACCTAGGGCGGGCCCTATTCTATCGACATCAACACATTTATTCCAGAAGAACATACTAAAGGGCGATGTATCTTGGTTCTAGCTTCCATTCTTGTTCAGCACCTTGGGTCAAGCAAAGGGACTCATCATTTCCCTTTGACTTGGTTGTTTCATATTTTTGATTCATACACTTGATGGTCCAATGATGCAGCAGATTGTACCAATGATTCCCGTGTGTATGAGAGATGTTTCAGACCTCATGAGGGGTTAGCCCTTCAAGTATCCCCCACATGCCCAAATGCCTTCATATTATGCTATAGTTTCATTATCCACAGATTTCATGGGTTCAGTTCCTACTGATCACAGTGTTCATAGCATGCTCATCTCCTTCAGATGATCCATTCAGTTTTGCAGAGCCCTTCCGTGTTTAGCAAGGCTTCTTTGGTTGTTCTACGCTCCCCCCACCCATTTTTTGAGGGAAGGGCCATTATAACTCATGTACTCACACGATATTATATTTATTCCTGGCTCATGTTTTTTCCAGATGAATTGTGTATATGGGACACATTGTATTATTTTCTAGCTCAGTTATGTCAGTGTGTCATGTACCATTCAGCATGTACTTTATTGCTCAGTTTTATGTTTCTGGGCGCATCATTTTTCTTGTACTAGGTTATCTTAGTGGGTATAGGTATGCCTCCCCCACCTCACCGAGATTTGATACCACAACATAAAAGGAGACTTGCATTAATCTCGCCCTCTCTGTCCCTATCCTCTTTCGCTTCAACTCTATTGGTCTCTCTCTCTCTCTCTCTCTCTCTCTCTCTCTCTCTCTCTCTCTCTCTCTCTCCACTTTGTTATCTAGTGATTATGTCTTTACAACGTACTTCGGTCATATGTTTTTCTCCTAACACTCGTACGTTGGGGGGAAATCTTTTATCACCAAAAAATTGATCATCTAGCCTAATTTACTAGATGGATCGAAGTACACTATGTAAGGCCAATTTTACCATAGTAAAATTGCTTTCACTGTGAGAAATTATTTAATAAACCACATTTGCTAAGTAATTTATAATTAAACCCATGAAGAATAATTAAATAAATCATTATTTGTTTGATTTTCTTCTAGGAATAACTAATTAAACCATTAATTAATTAATATTCCTTGTCATATTTGACCCAGTTATGAAAAATAAACAGAAAATTATTAATTATCTTATTTTTCTCTAGGAATAATTAATTAATCACTAATTAATTATTATTATTCCTTGTCAAGTTTGACTAAATCCCTCATGAATAATTAAATAAATCCTTATTTGTTTATTATTCATTAACCATATTTCTTTAGATGATAAATAAATCATTTATTTATTTATTATTTCTAAATAAAAGTTTAAATACTTTTTCTCTACTAACCAAATATAATAAAATATTTCAAGTGGTTGTTCCTAGAATGGGGTTAATAACATTTTATTATTGTTGATTATTCGAGGATAAATCAATATTTTGTTATAAATAGAAGGGTTTTCCATTCATTATTCACTTTTGATTATTTTCATTGTTGCACTCATTGTTGTAAATCTGATTATTTTCATTGTCGCACACCATTTTTTCCATTTGAATTCCCATTGAGCTCAAACATTATTTGTTGGGTTTACACATTATAGAGGAGAAAGACTCTATCAAAAAGTTGAAGACGTTTGAGGATAGCCAAGAACCCATCCCATAGATGGGGACTGGTAAAATTTATTTGTTCCCTTCATAGGTGTTTATAAAATCTATTCTTTGTATATCTGGTTTCCATTGTATAATTGGAGTTATTATTGTTTCTTTCTGTTGTTTAACTATGATTGTGGCATAGATCAGGTCTTTGGTAGGTTTTGTTTCTATCAGTTGTTGCAGATCTACAATGTTTAGTAGCCATTTATATTGTTGAGATTATTTGTCATCTAGCTTCTTAAGTGTTTTCTTTTTGTACATCTTTGAGAAGAAAATACTACAACACTAGGTCATTGCCTAGAATGGAATGATATCTTAAGAGAAATAAAATAATAGGGAAACAATGAAGTAGAAGCAATTAGTTAAACAGGCCCTTAACTAGACCCCTACTAACCATGACAAACATTTTGTCAAACATATTGCAAACATGTAATCTATAGGTGTAAAAAACATATTAATCATAGGGATCTCTCATCCGAACTTAAGCGGGAACGCAACAATTTACAGGTATAACCATAAAAGCAAAGATGCAGCAGAAATAACACTTTATTTCATTAATATCATAACATTGAAATATGCTTACAAACAAAATGGAAATAAACTAGCTTGGGCGATGGTAGCTTCTCTCTGAGAAGAGATGTGGCGGCTACATGCCTCTAAACTGTGATACAATGAGGCTCAAAGTCTTATTTATTATTGAGAAATAATGGAAAACCCTAAACATCCAAAAAACTAACCCTAGGAGATGAAGCGCCAAAACTCTGGGCCTCGTTGGGTAAATTAGTACATCAATTTCCCAAGGTCGTAACTTTGGCATACGATCTTTGTTTCGCTATCATAATACCTCGTTTCGAAGATCTCAAAGAAGAGGCTAAAAATAAAAATATTAACTCATTTGGGACTTTTTCAATCTCTTTCTTTTCCCTTAAAACGTATTTTAGGACCTCAAAAAGGCTCCGAAAGTGTAGGACCTCAAAAACTGCCAAAAATTGTAAACTGTGCTACAATTAAGGAAACTGAAAAACTAAAAGACACAATTTTCGTGGTGCAAGTGGAATAGGAGGGTGGCCACCAATATCCACTTAGATCAT
The DNA here is from genome assembly GCA_000404065.3 of Pinus taeda. Lineage (NCBI taxonomy): Eukaryota > Viridiplantae > Streptophyta > Pinopsida > Pinales > Pinaceae > Pinus > Pinus taeda. The sequence goes on from APFE031071411.1 coordinate 297,559, forward strand.
TCCCCCCCCCCCCCACCCCCCACCTTAGGAAGTAATGGTCCCCATTGCATTGAGTGCCTCCATGAGATGGGGAAACCTCTATTGAACTTGGTCCCTAGTGAGCCACTTGCCTTGGTGTAGGAGTTGGCCAGCTTTGACAGTCTGATACAATTGGATCTTCTGTTGGCGAGTGTTCTTGATCAGTGTGTACATGATCCGATCAGTTTTGGCTTGTTCCATGCAGTCTGGGTTTAGCTTTATTGGTATGAGTTGTTCTGCAATGTCATGTGTGTCCATAAATGGTGGAAAGTACGATCGAAGGCAATGTACATTGAACACTGGGTGTAGACCAAGGAATGGTGGAATGTTGAGCTCGAAGGCATTGTCCCCTACAATCTTGTTGATGGTGTATGGCCCATATCGGAATGGGAAAAGCTTGCGATGGGGTATAATAAGGTGCTCCTTCTGCAAATGTAGCCAAACTTTGTCACTCACTTGGAACTTGTGCAACACTTGATGTTGATCATGGCGCTACTTTTACTCAGCATTGGCTCTATCCAATATATCATGGACCTACTGGCAAATATGTTGAATGCACACAATGAGGTTGTTAGCTCTGTTTGGCCATCAGTTTGGGGATGGAAAGTCGTGGACTTAGTGAGTTTGGTATCCAGCATCTATCAAAGCCTTGACCAAAATGCACTTAGGAATCCATTGTCCCGATCAGAGGCAATGGACTGTGGGATCCCAAAGTGTACCCACACTTGCTCAAAGAAGAGCTTAGTAGTGGTCTCTGCTACGGTACTCTTCTTGCAGGCTGCCATAATGGCCATCTTAGAGAATTTATTGACAACCACAAAAACGCAGTCATTTTCGTGCTTAGTAGAAGCAAGGCCCGACATGTAATCCATTAAGATGGATTCCCAAGGTCGAATAGAAGTAGGCAAAGGAGTATATAGGCCTTGCTTCTTGATGGTTGGTTTGGCAATGGCACAAGTAGTGCAGGATTTAATGTACCTCCCAACATCTTGACGAAAGTTCAGCCAATAAAAATACTTTTGTAGTACTGCCATTATTTTCTCTACTCTGAGATGTCCACCGACCCGACTGTAGTGTGGCTCCCAAATCATCTTGGCACGCTCACTTGAAGGAACACAGATGTGTCCCAGGTGGCATAACAGTCCATCCTGGAGGTTGAAATTTGGAACTTTCTTACCTTCCAGGAGTGTCTGGTATGTGCTGCCGAATTCTGGATCGCTCTTTTAAAGATGCGGCCACCCTGAAGTCTCGTGCCCGCAGGAGTCGAGCATAGTGATCAGTGCCATGACTGGTTGATCTGATAATCACCCTATGAGTGACCTCAGTTGAAGATTTATTAAACAAAAGGTATTATAGACTCATGTGCTGGTGTGTGTTCTGTGTTATTCAAGCGACGGATCGATCAGATTGCCAATACACAGACATTTAAATGGAAAGACAGCAGAGAAATACAGTAAGCAACACAAAGACACAAATAGTTTTTAATAAGGAGTTCACCCTATTCTTCAGGGCTACGTCTCTGATCCAGCTTCAGTGGTGGCCTTGTTTTATTGTGTCTTTAAGCAGAGAATTACAAATACAGGGACTCAATGCGAGTTCTCTTGAAGCAGGTTTGCTTGGCAGGGTGGTTCTTGGATTCCCCAAGCCACTCAGATTACACAGACTCTTGTTCTTCCTACCAGCTCTGTGACCCTTGGTCTATAGTGGAAAGAGCCAAATGTGATCCTCAGTTCGGACAGATCCCTCTACGGGAAGGCTTGAATCTTCAAGCTCTCTGGTGCTCGACGCTGCCTGTGGTCAGCTCGGCCCTCTGTCTCCTCTGCTTGGCTTTACTGTTCTCTGTGTTCAGTCCTCCTCTCAGGGTTCACTGTTCACTGTCTCTCTTGGTTGCTTGGACTTCTCTCGAAATCTCTCTCTTTCGACTATCTTTGTTCATGGCTTTAACCATTCGATCCCTATGCTGGTTTGGTTCCTCTCCCGCCTGCGTCGATTCTCCTTTTGCAGTTGTGCTTGGAGTTCCCTGTTCGGCGTCAGCATGAACGCTCGAGAAGTGCCACATGTCTCCATCTAACTAGTCCCAGCATGCTTCGTCGGTTCATTTCTTACGTTACATCGTGTATGTGTTCTTTCTCCACCGTGGCGGTCAAACGGATTCCAAATCCTTTTAAATCACAGCTTAATTCCCTATCGATTTTTCTTCCTCCATCGGGCGCAATCTCAGCCGTCTGATCTGGGATCCTCCAGATCAAACGTCATATGCACGTCGAGCGTGGTTGACTTTATTGACCGATAGTGCGCGATCACGGCGGTTTTTCTCTCACCTCCACTGCCACGCATCGATCGCTGAGTGGGATCACTCCACTCTCCTCCAAAACCTCTTACCATTCAAGGGCGCCCCGATCAATACCGTCGGTTTTCCAGAGCATGGGTCCCGCCTTTTTCCTTTAGTGCTTTTTGTTTTTCCACCCGTGGTTCTCCAGCTCCCAACGTGACCGAGTGCTTAAGGCTCCCCCATTTTGGCCCTGTTTGCCCAGCGAAAGCGCCTCCTTTTCTCGATCTAGGGCTCCTAGGGGATACTTTGGCCTCCTGCGCAATCTCCATGGGCCTCAGTCAGTGCGCTTTGACCAAGGTCCTCGTCGTTCCACGTTGGTTTCCATGGCCACTGGTTCAAGGCGTTTTTTCATAGCTGTTTTGGAATTTTCAAGGATTTGTTCAACTCAATAGAGTCAAGGTTCTTAACAGTCTTTTGTGGATCTGATTCGGATCACGGCCTCCCTACTGAAAAAGCTTTTGGACCACCAAAAGTTGGTTTTCTTCAAGCATCAACTAAGTGAGGAAACTGTTGTCTCACTTGTCCAATCTCAATCCACTTCGCACTGCTCAGCTTCGAACCCTTAAGCCCAATCCTAAGGTATTCCACTTGTCCACTGCGCGTCATCCTTACCTTCTTGTCCAGCACTGTATCTTCCTGCAACTCATTAAGATATTCAGGTAGCAGGTCGTCAACAGAAGGTAATTGACTCTGCTCTTCAGGGTCCTCAACCATTGAAGGTTCAAACAACCTCAAGCAATCTACGTTCACGACTGAGAAGATGTGCATGTAATCTGGTAGATCAAGGCGAAAAGCATTCTCACTAACCTTCTCGAGTATCCTGAAGGGTCCATACCTGATAGGTTTTAGCTTTTTACCTTCACCTTGCATTCTTTCCTTGCTGATATACAGCCAGACTTGGTCTCCAACTTGAAAACTATGCTCCATCCGATGCTTATCATGCCTAGCCTTGTACTTGGCTTGGCTCTTTTCTAGCTGTTCCTGTACTGCCTGGTGGATCTCCTGGATCTGTTCAATGAACCTAGTTGCCTTGTCCACATCATTGTGTTTATCAACCATGGTATCTTTACCAAATACAAAATCCAAAGGAGACCTTGGTATGAAACCAAAACAGGTCTCAAAAGGAGATCTCTATGTAGAAGAGTGTTTGGCTCTA
>APFE031071413.1:9852-21489 GCA_000404065.3 Pinus taeda
TGCGTACCCAGAGATAAACATGATTTTTAATGACTTTCTCTCTTTCTTGAAGTTTGACATGGAGAGCAGAGGTATAAGGCTTGACAAGGAGGATAGTATGACTGTTGATGGAGCCATACTAACTACAGATAGTCATGGTAACAAATTTTAGTGTAACACCTCAACCGGATGTTGTTCTTCCTTTTCCAGATATTTCTTCTTCAAGATTTCTTCAGACTTTCTTCCTTCTTCCATTTGTTTCCTTAGTTTGAGAATATTATTTTCTTGTTCTTCATTATGCTCTTGCAGTATTTGATGTGCTCTGAAGGCACACTCCAACTGAGCTTTTAAGCTGATAACTTCTTCTTTGAGGGCACTATCCCTTTTGTTAAATAGATCTTGTTGATCTATGAGTTTAGTTGATGCCTCGTTTTCTTGATCATCTTCAATCTGAGGTGATTCAGAATCTGAATACTGCTTCCACTCAACAGCAGGCTGTCATTGTTCCTTTGAGCTGTCTTCTTCTTCTGACAAGCTTTCTTTCCCATTGTTCTATGGATCTTCTTCAAGCGATCAAGCTTCTACCAAAGGGCCTGCTCTGATACCAATTGTTGGAAATAATACTGAGAGGGGGGGGTGAATCATTATTAGCAAATCACTAAATTTTTCATTTACATACTTAACTTCATATACGCTACTTCAATTAAGGGAACCCACATGTACACACAACTGTGTTTAATGCAACTAATGTATATCCAGTAAACTTATGATTCAATTAATCCATTATATGTTGATCTTTAATCAGTGCATCAGAACTTCATTAACCATATGAATAGTAAACAGGTGCCGTAAGACAGAACATATCATCACACATGAACACCATGATATAAGGTGGAAACACAATGCGAGACAAAAATCACCTGTTTCTGTTTTCTTTAAGATAAGAAAAACTTGTTTACAATCTTGTACTGGCACAGAATCATACCAGTACACAGGCACCCACCTGCAGAAGGCTACATCCTTCTCTCATTCTCCAGCTACTACTGGAAGGGAGCTACAACCCCCTAGCTCTTGTACTAGTTGATCCATTTACTAGTACATAGGCTCCAACCTACTGAAGGCTAAAACCTTCTTGATTCATCACAACACCATGATATAAAGGCCATGTTTCATCCATTTTTCATACTAGACCCATCAACAACATTGAAGGACAAAAGCAATCACCACTGTAATACAACCATCAACTACACTTGCATCATTCATTTATGAATCACCGAACACTGAATCACTGAAACCCTATCAACAAAACACAGTCACCAGAACACAGAGAAGAACACAGAACTCTGCAACAGCAACCAGATCCAACTACATGTTCAAATATCATATCTCCCAATGTATACACTACTCTGATGAACCAAAATAGCGTGTATACGTGCTTTTACCAAAGCCAACCCACATACAGATCTACGAATATTTACTCATAACTTTGCAGCTATTCCAAACATCAGCCATACCCAGATCATAACATTTATACAATAAAACATGCATCAATAATTCAGAACTAGTCTATCCATGATAAAACCACATAATGATAATGCATTCCAAGCCTTATGATCCCTATCCATAATCCATTATCAACTGAATAGGTGCATCCTTTGTTTAGATCAAGCAAAGAATCACAAAACCATAACTAGCATACTAGATCTCACATTTCATCAGATATTCAACCCTTGCACTCTTACACCTCTTGGCCTAATGATATTATCCTTATATAGGTTTAGGCCTCTCTCAATATCATGGTCCAAAACCACATAGAACCAATACCTTGGACCCAATACCTAGGGTCAATACCTCGGTCGAAATACCATGGACCAAATACCACAGACCAAAACTTAGTTTTCCAACATGTACACGCCTTTCCTTTTGTAAACATGCAGGTGTACATATATGCACCTTGGTATCTAGTGAACCCACATGTATATGCTTCTTTCTCACAACACACCTACGTATACCTCTCTGATCCTTAATTCTTTGCTATTTACTAGCTGTACTATGATATGTCATCTGAGTGAGTTGCCATCAAGGACAACACCTATATCATATCTGTATCATAATGCCAACATACTTCACTATGTAAAGTAAGGTTGTGTGCATCTTGTCAGAAATGCCACAAAACCATGATGGTCAAATAGCTTAATCTTGACTCATTCATGTTTTAAATTTCATGTTAATAGATAGAGAATGAAGATCTAGCCAAATTGTTCAACCTTGGCAGATTAGTAGTTAGGTAGAGAATAAGAATGAGCTCATCAGTTTAATCTAAGCCATTGGAAGTTATAAGGTTAGAATTAGATAGTTTTCTTGTCAAAAGAAAAGGAAATAATGGGTCAGCAAGCTCAAATGCACCAAATAAATGAAGAGAAAATGTTAGGATAAATGAAGCGTAGGTAGAAGAAAGGTTGCAAAGGCACAAGATTGCTGAGTCAAAAGCACATTTATCATGCTTAATCCTATGTTTCATGTGCAGGAGGAAATGTGAGAAAGAAAGGATATCCGCCAAGCTTGTTCAACTAATTTCCCATCATTTCACTATACCCCCACATATTTATTTTCTAATTTCCCCATTATCCCTTCATTTCTTATCAAAATACCCTTTGTCCCTTCATTTTGACCTTTACCCCTTGGTTTCACACATTTCCCTAGAAATTACCCTTAAAAAATTACCCCCCCTTCCCAAAACCCCTTTCCCTAGTGTGAAACCCATTCCCCATTACAAATATCACTTCCCCCCTTATTAATTTCTCCTTTCAACTCAAAAATCCCTAAAAAAACCATTTATCCTAAGTTTTTTTATCTCCCCGCATTATGTAATTAACATCCCCCATTTCATATTTCGCTGATACCGTTTTTAACCCACCAATACCTAGTGTAGTGAAAAAACCCTGCTACATAACCCATGGTTCCACTTTATTAACCTGTTGCTTATATTAAAAACCCTGACATTATGTACTAATTAATTACATTTCTATGTAATTAAACCCCGGGCCCCACAAATCACCTTCCCGATTCCATCCATACAACTCAATTGTGCGACAGCCCTCCGATCTCCTACCCCCAAATCCAACAGTGTACATCTATATCACGTCGGTTCATCATTTGATCGATAATAGCCCGAGAGCATGCAAGATTCATGGTTTTTTCGAGGCACTATTTTGCTACGTGGTGGCGCCAAGCTAGATTGTGTGCTCGTAAAAAATACCGCCCGCCCTCCAAAACTAGTGTGATGGACCAAAAAACCACCTACCCTCCCAAACCAAAAATTGGCCACTATTCATTGATTATTTCCACGCCAAAATGTCACTGTTACCCGTTAAAAGGCCAAAAAGGCCCCAATTCACTCTTTTCTTGCATTTTCATTGTAAACTATTACTAAGCCATTTGTGACACCCTGAAACCTCTGCAACCAATTTGACCACCGTTTGCCACCTGAAAAATCTCCAGATACCTAATTGAAGCAACTAGTTGACAGTTGAAGCCATCGTACCCTTTTCATTCTCCATTGAAACCAGTCTGTTCATCAAACCATTGATTTCCAAGTATTCTTGGGAAAGACCAGAACGACCCATCAAATTTGAAAACACACAGTTTAACTGAATAGTTAATTAATTGAAATTAATTAAGAAACTTGCCTAAATTGAAAAGAAACTTATTTGTATACCTCAATCCCTTCTCTTACAGACTATAACTACCTTGCCACTCTACCAGTGCTTATAAAACTCACTCCTAGAACCACTACAAGCCTAATTCATATCTATAAACCCAATTATGGCTTGCCAAACCTCTATGGACGTGAAACCTCTACAAACCCCTCACCTGGACATCAACCACCTTGCATAAGCAGACAAAGATTTCCAAATAAATGATATTGCTTCCTGTGCCTACCTTCTAAAGCTCCACCGATGGAGTAAGGACAAATTTTTAAATGAAAATGATGACATTCACCTATGGGAGTCTAATTTTCCCAAGTATTTGCATCCAGAAGTACACTTATCCCCATAAACCATCCACTTCTATCATGCTTGCTACATTCCCCATCAAAGGACCATTGTCACCCCTGACCAGCAAGTGTTTTTTACCATCACTGCAGAGTCCATTAATCAAATGTTTCTAGTCCAACAAGCCCAAATCAGACCCCCATTTCTATTGAAGGCTTGTTTGACCTCTACACCAAGTTAGACCCCCCAGGATAGCCCACATCTTCCAAAATTTCATCATAAAGGAGTGCCATACTCCTATAGAAACTCCTCCCTATGTTGCCACCATTTTTCAGAGAGAGGCAGATAGATTATTACCGTGCTCTCTTGCATTTTAGAATAGACCACAAATAAGCATGTGGATGAGGTTGTCCTGGCTTTTCTTTCCATTTTTAGCCCAGGCAAGCCTCTTGTTGTAATTTACAATTATGCTCAGTTCATAGCAGATGGATGCATGCGCAGTTCACCAAACTACCTACTGAGAGAGTCTTCAGGTACTCATCTGTATTATTTCACATGTTTTTATACTACCAATCAGATAAATTCTGTGTTAGCATCCAGAGGTTGGATATCAAACAAAATCCAAGTTCAGTTATCTATTAGACACCCTTGATCTAGAAGTACTCCACTATATTCACTTACAAGGACCTCATTGGTTCATTTGTCCATCCAGTTATGAATATGCTAACTAGTAGACCTCAGCCCAGAATGAGTCAAGAGATCAAAAGGGTGTTACAATTGGCCAAGAACAATAAGATGGGAGACTGGTATCTGTACTAGAACCACACATAGATAAGAATATATGGATGACAACTTGCCCCTTACAAACTGCCCAAATGCCTCCCCATGAGGATATTTGCACTAGAATACTCTAGGCAGATTATAAATTATGATGAAGTCAACTTCCTAACAGCTAGGAAGAAAAACCAATTCAAAATGAAAAATCAATTGGGCCCCTTCATTTTTAATATCAGAGAAGTTGGACCAGAGGTAGATAAGATTTTGCAGAAAATAAAATTCGAAAACAACTTTATGTGGTAGTATGATCCTCATGGAGTCATAAATAAGCTAAGGATCAAGGTCAAATTGGGACCTTTCATCCATCATCCTAGACCAGACATTGAGAGGCTTTCCAACCAGTCTGAATGGTGGGAAAACACTCTAATAGACAACATGGACAACATAATAATTGATGTAGAAAATACATTGATTAATGTAGAGAAACAGATTGATCAAAGTTCCTTCCTGTAGGTTCCAGAACTAGGAGAACCAATGAATATTCCTCCTATTTTACATATTCCAGCAAATGAAGAGAGGAACCCAAAGAGAAATAGGGAAGAAGGTTCTAGTTCAACTAAGGAAACTGTAGATGAACAGTTCGAGGTCAGTTATAGGAAGAGGCCCAAGCTTAATCCTGTAACTAAATAGGAAGAAACCATTGAATTAGTGGAAATCACTGACACTAATACAATGATGGAAAGAAGCAAGGACACAACAACTTCAAGAGAAACACAATAGTCCTCAACATCAAACACTCAACTTATTGAGAGACAGCTCAGTGTTGAGGTTTCTTCATTCACCAGGCCAGTGGATAAAGAAAAGGATATCAAGGACAAATATAGAGAAATTATGTTGAGAAATGAGAAGTTGAAGGTTGAGACTTATGCTCAGTTCTTCAAGCACACATCAGTAAATCAAAGTAGATTGATGTCAGCTTTTGACATCAAAAAAGGTAAAATGCAGCTGCCATTCATGCAGCCTACAGTCAACAGCCAGAAACATCGGCAGAATACATGAAAACAAACTTTGAGGTTTTGGCTAGGGATGTTCATCCCATTGACCAAATTGAGTTCCACAAGAAAGCAGGTGAGATGATTTATTCCACCTTGATAGGAAAAGCTATGGTTTCACATAAGCTGCAAAGTTCATTGGACAACATTACATCACAATACAAATTGGAAAGGGCCTCCTCATAGGCCAAGGACAACAGGATCAAGTCATTGAAGGACTTGGTAATTGATCTCAAACATGATCCTAATGATATCAAGGCTACTGAGAAGTCAATAAAGAAAAATAATGAGGGCATTGATGCTCTCAAAAAGCAACTGAAACTTTCTCATTCAGAGCATCCACAGACAAAAGAGGTCATTGAAAGCCAAACTCATCAGGAGGAGATGATGGACCTTGTTCTCCAACTTAATGATCAACTAAAGGAAATGGAGGAGTTAGACAACTTAATACAATTAAAACAAGCTAGTCTTGAGACTACCACTTCCACTGTTATCCCAATAGTCACTACTGTAGTACCATCCACTTTGGTAGCATCATTGGCTCCTACAACTCCACTGGCTACATCCCTCCCAGTTTCTATATCGTCTACATTAGCAACAGGGTTGACAACAACAACATCTCATCCAGGTGATGAAGCAAGTAAGTTGGTCAAGGCAATGGAAGACATGTCCATTCAAACTACACAAATAAACAAGCTTAAGGAAAAGATAACCAGTCTAGAGAATGACAAAATGCTTGCCCAAATTATGCACAACGAAGAAGTACAAAAGGCAACCAGAATGAATGGAAGGATAAAGAGCCTAGAGAAAGAGCTGCCATTAAAGGAACCACTTGGCCAATCCAAGGAACAATTATGGGCCAATATCATTGACTCTGTTAATGATATTTGGCCATCCATTCAAGTAATTTTTGAACAAATCGACTTAGTGAAAGAGGAAACAGAAGCCATACAAAGAGTTAAAACAAAACTGGGAGATATGCCAGAGGGAGCCACTAGGATCATTCACTTCCTTAACTCCAAAAACAAATATGAATTGCAGGAATTGGAGATACCTGATAGAATAGGCACAATACTGGTGTCAGACCAAGAGGTAACTCTTGAAAAGAATTCATGATATTCATCCAGGTTGGTATTTATTATATACTTGAGGGAGAGACTATTCATTTCATCTCCTGGTGACTCTTCATTTTTTCTATTATTTATTTACATCAATTACATTTATTCACCCAATCCTGATGATTAGGTGTCAACATTCCCCTCCTTAATCTAAAGGGATGTTGGTGAGTCCAAGCATCATTCTGAATCGTTCAATTTTTTCTCTTCTAAGCACTTTGGTGAAGATGTCTCTAATTTTCTCATTAGTGGAACAATGGTAGAGATGGATTGTTTTGGCCTCAACATGATGTCGAATTAGATGATATTTAGTATTGATGTTCTTCATTAAATCATGGAACTTTGGATTCTTGGGCAACTTTACTGCCGAGGTATTGTCAATCATGAGTGGAGTCGATTGTACTTGTTTTACCTGCAAATCTTCAAGAATTTTCCTGAGCCACACAATTTCTTTTGTTGCCTCAGCTACTGCCACATATTTTTCCTCTATGTGGAATCTGCTAGAACTGATTGTTTGCATGATCTCCAGGAGACAACTCTTGATGCAAGACTCATAGCATAACCTGAAGTAGATACCCCAGTTTCTTTGTCTCCATCAAAGTTTGAATCAGAGTATCCAATCAAGCTGAAGTCGTCCACCTGTGCATACTTGATTCCAAAGTCTTAAGTTCCCTTCAAGTACCTTAGAACTCTTTTTGTAGCAGACCAATGTCCCTCACAAGGATTTTGCATAAACCTGGAGAGGATTCCAACAACAAACGAAATGTATGGTCTCGTAGTAGTTAGGTAGTTGAGACTTACTACAAGTTGTCTATACTTTGTTGCACCCTCAAATTATTTTCCATCAATGGATGTGAGCTTTATGTTTTGTTCCATTGGAGTAGTAAGAGGATTGCATTATATCATGCCAAACCTATTCAACAGAGCTCCAATGTACTTCTTTTGAGAAGGGAATGTGGACTTCGGATGTTGAGTTACTTCAATACCAAGATAGTAATGAACATAGCCCAAATCAGTCATTTCAAAACCTTTCCTTAGTTCCTTATTTATGGATGAAATGTAGCTTTTGTTGTTCCCTTTCATCAAAATATCATTTACATATACCACAAGATATACAGTTGTTGTTCCAACCTTCTTGACAAACAAAGTTGCATCATCAAGATCATAATGTTTGAAATTGAGTTTCAGAAGATGCTCAGTTAGTTTTTCATACCAAGCTCGTAGTGCTTGTTTGAGGCCATACAAGGATTTCACAAGTTTGCACACTTTATGTTCATCTCCTTTCACAACAAATCCTTCAGGTTGGGACATAAAAACATTCTCTTTTAGATCTCCATTCAAGAAAGTAGTTTTTACATCTGCTTGATGGACTTCCCAACCGTTTTGAGCTGCTAGGGCAAAGAGTGTTTGGATGGTAGCCCATTTTTCTGTGGGGGCAAAAGTCTCTTCATAATTGACCCCTTCCTTCTGTGCAAAACCTTTTGCCACAAGCCTGGATTTATGCTTGTCAAGTGAGCCATCAGCTTTATACTTTCTTGTAAGACCCACTTGCAGCCAATTGGATTTGGATTCCTAATGGAGGATAACCAGCGATCCAAGTGCCATTCTTTTTAGGGCATCATAATCATTTTGCATCACTTTCTATTTCCATTCATTAATGAGAAAGCACTTCTTTTGAAGGGGAAAGTTGGTTTCTAAATTGTAGACAAATTCAATTCACAATCATAAGAAACATCCATGTCAATAGGTGAATCAGAGTCATCTACATCACCTCCATTTTGTTGGTTTGAATTTCTAGTTCATGTCTTTCCAACCTCATCAGGATGAACACTTTCAAGTGTCTTTGTCAATCACTTTGGGGGACCTTTCTTAGATGGTCCAGGCTACTACGCTGATTGAGTTGGGTCTAAATCAAGATTGAGTCTCCCAATTCTATCAATCACATCACTTAAAGTATCATTTTTTGTTGGAGTTTCACGCAGGGGAGAGAATGCTTTAGAAGAAGATTCCACATGTTGATCTAGTATAGGAATCCCCCCTTCAAGATGTGGAATCTAATTATCAAATTATTGAAATGATTTTTCATTTGTGAATCTATCAAATTGATCAAGTCGACGTTCAACAAAATTGTTAGTTTTGGATGTTTCACGAAAGATTACATCTCTAGATACAACAAACTTTTTATTGGCTTCATCATAGAGATGATATGCTTTGGAGGTGTTTGAATACCTAAGGAAGATACACTTACGAATTCTTTCACCAAGTTTGTTTCTATGTAATTTTAGTATCAAGGTATAATAGGTGGAACCAAAGACCCTGAGATGCTTTACCAAAGGAATGTGCCCATACCACAGCACATAGAACCGCATCAGCCCAAAACATCAATTTTACATTTTTGAAAAACATCATGGAGCGCACCATATTTAAGATTGTCCTATTCATTCTTTTAGCTACACCGTTTTGTTGGGGATTATAAGGCACAGTTGTTTGATGTTTGATCCCATGTTGGCGAAGATAGTTTTCAAATTCATTTGAAGTATATTCTTTTCCATTATCAATGTGAATAGAGTCAATATGAGATTGTGCATCATTTTCAATCCATATATGAAACTTCTTGAATGTTTGAAAAGCATAAGTTTTGTTCTTCAATAAATAAACCCAACACATTATGATGTAGTCATCAATAAATGTCATCATATATTTATTTCCATTTGCAGAAGGAATAGGCATTGGACCACATAAATATGAATGAATGAGTTCAAGTTTTCTATGTGCTCTTGAATGTGAATCATGTAAAGACTGTTTGCTATGCTTTCCTAGAATACAAGCATCACATTGCTTAAGTTTCCTATGAATTGTAGGCAAACCAACAACACCATTTTTCTTCAACAAGCGAAGGGTGTCATAGTTCAAATGTCCAAATCTAGCATGCCATAATAAACTTGATGGAAGTGTACCTTCTTCATAATGAGAGTTGTATGAGAAATGTTGTGCACAAGTAGAGATACCCTGCAGCTTGAGAAGCCTTTCTTCTTCTATCCCCCTCATGACAAATGAGTGGTCAGATGCTTTTCTCACTCAAGCTTGCCATCAAACATATGAATGGAGTCACTTTGCTGGCGGATGTGGACCAAGGACAACAAGTTTCTCTTCGGCTGTAGGAGATATAGAACATGATGCAGAAGAAAGTCTGGAAGACCAGACAATTTAAGCCTGATTGTGCCAAGCCCGAATGGCTTGAGTTTTGATTGGTCTGCAAAGTATACTGCTTCATCAACATTGTCAGTAAATTTGTTAGGCCCCTATACTACTAGTGTAACCCCTTATTGTTATTAGTACAACCCACTTATTGTATTGATGTACCCATGTAGTGCCCATATTGTTATTATTGTGCCCTTACATTATTATAGTTATGTTGGCTCTGATCATGTTATGACCCCTTAAACTCCTATATATAGAAAGGAGGTCTTTTCATTTGTATCATCAAAGAATTGTTCATTTCTGTAATATAAAGGAGGTTTCCCCCTCGAAGAGGCTGAATTCTAAGGCGTTGATCTATCTTTTCTATCTTTATTGAAGTTGGTTTCATAACATTTGGTATCAAAGCTTTGGATTCTAGGGTTTTGCTGCTCCAAACAGGTCATCGTGGCATTTTCGCTTCTTCTTCTTCTTCTTTTTTTTTTTTTTTTTTTTTTTTTTTTTTTTTTTTTTGCAACGTTTCGAAAGTTAAAAAAAAACCCATTTGAGATGACATCACACTAAATCTCGGGTCCAAATTTCAGAGCTTTTTACGCTATATTTGCGGAGATATGATCTGAGGAACTTGGTCTTTTTCCAAACTCCTGAATTACATTCCAAACAGGTGACCTGGGGAAAATCGTCATAACCTTTTCTCTGAGCATGGGATTGAAATTTCATAAGAAGGTGCAGAAAGAGGACGGATTGTAGTTTCTTCTATATATGTTTTAGAGCTAAAGGTTGAAACAGTGGCACGTGTCACTTCATAAAATTTCGCTCTTCTGGAAAGGTCTATAATCAAGTCATCTTGGGAGATTGTGCATAACTCTTTCTTGGAGAATCCAATTTGGATTAGACTGGTGGCATTGGAAAGAGGACGCAGAGGGCTACTACAGGTCGCGATTTTAGAAATTAAAGATCTGAAGGTATAGAGTTACAGTCGTTTCAAGAAAAAGCAAGATGAAGAAGTTTGATAGCAAGGATCCCGTAAATTGGATACTTCAGATGGAGCAATATTTTGATCTATATGGTGTACCACTGTTACAAAAGGTATGTATTGCATCTTTATATTTAGAACTAGATCAACTTTTATGGTATGAAGGGATTTGTTCTTGTAAACAACTTGTTACGTGGTCAATTTTCATGGAGGAAATGATAGCACATTATGAGGATACAAAGAGAAACACCTTCTTTGGAGCAACACTACAACAATTGGAAAGAGTAAAAGGGCTTTGTGACATAGTGGAAAGCAAAATTATGGAAACCAGGAAGCATACCCCTCACAACTATAAAGACATAAGTGTTGTTTCTCCTAGCCTTCCACAACCTACAAGGGTGACACCACAACAATTGGAAGAAAAAAGAGAAAAAGGGCTTTGTTACAATTGTGATAGCAAATGCACTGAAGGTCATAAGTGTGCTGAGAAGAAATTATTTTACATAGATTATGAAGAGGAGGAATAAAAGGATCAAGAAACATCA
>APFE031071413.1:31584-82002 GCA_000404065.3 Pinus taeda
ATACTAATTAATAATAGCAATATGATTAATGAAAAATAAGAATAATAAAGAATAATACAAATAAACAAGTCATATTAAAATAATTAATGATGATCAAAGCAAACAATGATCAAGTAAATAAGGATTAATAACCATAAGATTAATAAGGATGAATAATAAAACAAACAATCATATAAATATAAATAATAATAATGATTAATAATAATAGTAATAATTAGTAATATAAATAATTTAGTCGGCTATACTGTCTTTACTTCAAACCTAATTCATATTTATCAAAAAAAAAAAAAAACCTTTGCATTCTTTTCTCCGTACATCAGTCCTGATGATGAGACTGGGTCTAGACTTGAAACGTCGACATATAAAGATGGGCACTGTGGAAAATCCGAACTCCTCTCAGAAACCTCAAGGTAGTCAATTACTGCTTGGGGGGCAACCTCAAGGTAGTTAGTCACTGCCTGGGGGGCAACCTCAAGGTAGTCAGTTACCTCCTGAGGGGCAACCTTAGGGTAGTTAGTTACCGCCTAGGGGCAACCTCAAGGACAGTACATACCTCCAAGAAAATACATACCTTCAGGACAGTACATACCCCAAGGTCAACCCCAGACTCAGTATACTCTTCAAGATGCTTATCAACCCCAGAATTAGTACGTGCCTTAGGGTTATCAACCTCAAGGTCAATACCCAACTCAATGTTTCCAACCACCCTCTGGTTAATCAATTTTACAAGGAGTTGGAAATGTACCACTTAATTATCAGCCCTACATTCAACCAGGTTATGGTCCTCCATATGCTCAACCTTTTGTGGGTCAATACTCCAGAATGAATATGGTGTGGAATCCACCTCAAACTCAACAGACAATGCAACCTAATGTGCAGTTGTCTAATCAACCTGGACAACCTTTGGTTTCTAGTCCAACCTAGCAACCTGTCCAACCTACTATTCAAACCTCTGCACCTGGTTTAGCTCAGCAGCCTGGGACTAGCTCACCTCAGACTCCACCTCAAACTGTTGTTGCAACTATTGCAACTTCTGTTCAACCTGCCACACCTGTTTTTGGAGTATTTGTAGCTCTAGTTTCTACTATCCATGCATCAGTACAAACTCCTCAAATCTCTGTGCCACAGTCAAGACCTAGAATTTAGACTTTAGTCCAAATGCCTGTAGGACAAGCTGGTCCAAGTACAATTGCTACGAGCCAACCGAAATTCACTTATCAACTATACCAAGGAAATTATCAATCCAGTCCTACTGTACAAAACCCACTTTGTCAGTATCCAACATATCCTGGCTATACTTATCAACAGTCTCAACAACCCTAGTTTGGTCTGGTTAATCCTAGTTTCCTAGGAGGTTATAATATTCCTAATGCAAATCCGATTCCAGATTATCCTGGATATCCTCCTCCTGGAGATGGTCTCATTACTCAAGGTTTTCGTGACCCTAACTATCAATTACCATTTATTGCAACTTTGGATTTACCTGATTTGTTGCACCTTATGAATGATCTGATTTACTATCTTCCGTATTGGCCGCCAATGCCTAATAAGTTGCCAAGTGATATCCCGAAATTTGAGGGTAAGTCAGGAGAGGATCCGTCAAATCATGTTATGACTTATCACCTTTGGTGTGCATCTAATTCAATCATTGATGATTCAATTCAATTGCATCTTTTTCAAAGAACTCTTATTGGTCTTGCTGCCAAATGGTACATTGAGTTACCACGAGGCTCTTTTAATAATTTCAATCAGTTAGCCACTTCTTTCTTAACTCATTTTTAGTTTCCTGTCAGATACGACAATAGCACGGAACTGCTAACTTCACTAAAACAATCCACATCCACATATATTTCTGATCATATTCATGAATGGCGACGTAGAAGGCGTTTAGTGAAAGTTTTCGTTCGGGATCAAATTTTAGCGGAATGGTTCATTAAATCATTGTTACCTAAAATCA
Organism: Pinus taeda; assembly: GCA_000404065.3. Lineage (NCBI taxonomy): Eukaryota > Viridiplantae > Streptophyta > Pinopsida > Pinales > Pinaceae > Pinus > Pinus taeda. Next base: position 33,542 of record APFE031071413.1, read on the forward strand.
CTGAAGATGTAGCTAAGGGAGGAGTTGTCATTGAAGAGCAAGTCATTTCTCAGGCTTAGTACCTTGACCTCGTCTATATGCAGTGAGGTACTTTACATGAAAAAATCCCTAATCTCCCAAAGCACGGTCAAACAACTACAGCTCCTTCAGGGTCTCATGCCATTGATGGTCTAATTGGTTTAGTTAGTATTAAAAGTAAGAAGAATTCTTCAAATAATTCTTCTCCTATAATAACTTTACCTGATTCTCCAAAAGGAAATTCTTCTGCTGAAATTTCTGGCGACGTCCATGTCGTAGATTCGTCCACGACCAAATCTGGTAGTAAAGAGAAAGGGGAGAACAAAAAAAAAACAAAATTCAAAAGATAAAATAGATAAAATGAATCTATTGATGAAAAATAGAAACCTCACTATCCTTGTTTCATTTGCAATGAGGATCATTTTACCAAAGAATGCCCACATCGAGTAGAGGTTTTAAAATTTCTTAAATATTCTCAAACACCTGTTGTCTTGAAGGATCATTTTCCTACTCAAGATAGTAAGATGGTTGCTTCTTCCTTGAATACCTCAAAAGAACCCATTATGATGATGTCCCATGTCAGGATTGCGACGCAATCACAAGATTATGATGGTAAAAACCCTGTTGATGGTAAAGAAGCAGAATCTTCTAATTCAAACACATCAACGACACCTCCTCCTCATTCTATTCTGCTATAGATTGAGAAACCCAACCCTGACTTAGTAATCAAATTGCCTGCTAAAGGTATATTTTGGAAATCAGATTTCAATCCACATGCGAGAGCTACCCAAAATTATAACATTGTTGAAGACTTAGCCATTGCCCCTTCAGCAATGTCGGCTTTGGAAGTGCTGCAATCATGCCCAACACAATGTAAATTACTATTGTCTACTATAGGAGCTGTCGATATTCAGGATCTAAACCTAATAATATTTGATTTAGAGAATCGTACACCTCGCCTACCTCATTAGATGGCTTTCCAGATTCCAGTTTTAGTCAAAAATAGACCTTGCTTTCGGATTGTGATTGATGAAGGGGATTCTACGTGTATTATGTTGATCCAGTGTTGGAGATCACTCGGTTCTCCCACACTCAATTAGTATCCAAAAATTCTAAAGGCTTTTGATGGCCAAGGGTACCATCCTTTTGGTATTTTGCAAGATTTACCTAGAGGGGTCGAAGGCAAAAATGTAAATCTAGGTGTGGAAGTGGTTGATGCCCCTCTAGATTACAACCTTCTTCTAGGTTGTAGTTAGTCTTATGCTATGACTGCTATTGTTTCATCGGTCTTTCAGCTTATAAATTTTCCTCATAATAGAAAGATCATTATGATAGACCAGCTGACCTATTTCTCATCCGACCCAGCCTCTATAGATAGTGTTCAGTACATCGGTAAAATGACTATCCCTTACAAAGATGTTGGCGTAGGTTTGATTAAAGATTCTGGTTTACTAGGAACTTTTTCCTTCCCTCCTCCTAACTTATCGCCTTCTATTGCAACTATTCATATGATTTCATCGAACCCTATTGCTTTTGATGATCCTTGGATCGTACCTTTCGATTCTGAGGTGGATTCATTTGATGGAACAATGCCTTTGAGTCCCTTTGAAATTTCATATTAGGCTGTACAGTCGTTTTTTAATCCCTAATCAAGGTCGAGGATAGCTTTTTCCTCTGTCAACCTCGTTAAAAAATGAAACCGGATGTCTCGAGGACAGTTTTTTCCTATGTCAAACTCGTTAAAAAATGAAACTGAATGTCTTGAGGATAGTTTGTTCCACTGTCAACCTCGCTAAAAAATGAAACCGGGTGTTTTGAGCATAGTTCCTTATCTTGTGTCAAGCTTGTTAAAAATGACACAAGGAGTCTTGAGGATAGTTTGTTCCTATGTCAACCTTGTTAAAAATGAAACTAGGTGTTTGGAGCATAGTTCCTTATCTTGTGTCAGGCTCGTTAAAAAATGAAACAAGGATTATGGAGCATAGTTCCTTGTCTTGTGTCAAGCTCGTTTAAAAAATGAAACAAAGGTTATGAGGATAGTTCTTTTACTATGTCAACCTCATTAAAAAATGAAACAACTCCCTTTCCAAATCGAGTCTTTGAGTATTTCCAAGATATCAAAAGTAAACTTTCATTCCATCCACCTCGTTGAATGCAATGAAGCTTGGGGGGCATGTACCTCGATTTGAGTCATTATGCTGGGAGCTTGCAAACTTATAACAAGCATAGTTTTTCATTTCAAGCTTGTTTAAACATGAAACTGAATCCAAGTAGAGTTTTCCATGGTTCAAGCTTGTGTAAAAATGAACCCATACCCAATTTACATCTCGTGATTACCATTTTTATCCACTAAATTCTGCTAGATGAGCCTTGGTTGTTTTCATTCCATCGCTACCATCTCTTTGGCTGATCATATGCTTTCACTTGGTTGTTTTTCCTTTACTGAGGGACTGCAGTGATGAGTGGTTTTATTAGCCAACCTCTTAACTATTACGTGTTTTGAGCAATTCCACCATTGCCAGAACTAGTTGCTACCCTTTATGCCATTTATTCCTCTAGAACGAGTCTTCTTTAAAGCTCTTTTCTGACTCATAAAATATGAAAAGATTGCCGAGTTTTTCCCTTTTAATTGGTTAAAGAAAATAAAAAGGTGGTCCACTTTTAGATCTTTTATGACCGTATAAACATGAAAAGATCGTGAGACTTTTGTCATTTCAGGTTCGATATTGGTTATGGAATGACGTGTCTTTGATCACTTTTCTACTTTTTCAAATCAAGGCCACTAACTATGAAAAGTACTCCTTGATCGTAATGGTCAGGCGGTTCTCTCGAGTATTGTTTTATACTTTTTTGGGCTCGAGGGACACAAATTTATGAAAAAGGACCCCCATGGAGTTTTCTTAAGTTTTTCTTCTGACTCCCTAAAATTGAAAAACATCGAGTTTTTCCTATACTGGACTCGTTAAAATTTAACAGTAAAGGACTTGTTCAATTTTAAACAGGAATGAATCACTCCTTCTTAGGGTTCAAATTTTAAACTAAGTTGGACTCATCTGAAGGATGAGATTATAAACAATAAAATGTTATCCTCCTCAAGCTTGTCAAAAATAAAGAGGCACTTGCCAAAAATGGTGGGGGAAAAGAGAGAAAAATGAACGTGTTTGTTACACTTTGCTTTTTAGAAAAGTCGTTAACTACTCTTGAACATGACACTTTTTGTTTACCTGGGTTGGGAAATCCTTTGCCTAACAATTAATCAAACCACATTGAAAGTCTTCAGTCGGTTTATGGGTATTAGCTTTGGGTAAATTGTTACCAAGCCATCTATAGTGTCATTATGTGTTCAAGAGATCAATTCAAACAAACCATTCATTTGCAAAATATTTGTCATCCATTTTGACGATCCCTGAGTTATTCCTTGCCGATATATTTCTTCAAAACTTGATCTATGATTTCGTGTTGTGGGATTGCCTACGGCATATCACTTTCTATCGACATCAGCTCATTATCTAGGAATTTGATCTAGAAATCGTCTATACCTTGCAATCTGCATGCCCTAATGGTAGGTTTCTCGCCTTCAATGATAGGTTGCATCATTGACCTTCGATCAAAGGATTCTATGACATGTTCGACTTTGGCTCATTTATTCACATTTCATGGATTGTACTGAGTACTTTGAGAGCCATTGACATTACCGGTGGTTTCTCTCACACTTGTTAACAGTTCACATCATTGACTGGTAATCAAGTGGTTTCTACCATGTTTGACTTCGACACATTTATTCACATGGATAGAATTGTACTAGTTCGGGAAGCAGAAACCAAGACCCTAGATCTAGTTTCTACAATCTAGGCTACAAGGAATTTTGTTATTCATGACTATTCATAAACAGATGGTTGCGCCCATACTGTGTCTACATATGTCTATATTCTTGATGTATTACAAAATCATTCATGTATCAAAATAGTTTAGTCAGTTTTTTAGTCATTTTTTATCTGAGTATGGGAATGCCTACCTCAGCGATGATATCTCTATATATATACTTTGCATTGAATGTTTTTATAGGTTTCGACTGGGGTTTCTGCAGGATGATCCTTGAAATGATAAAGTACTTCACTCTTCATAAATGAGAGAGTCTATCTTCATCTATTATAGACTTCGCACTTTAGGGGGCAATCCGTTGCACTAAAAATTGTCACCTTGACATTCTGCAATCTGTGTGAGTCCATTACCACTCATAATTTCCTCCTTTGTAAGTCTTAAGCCTCAGTTTCTCATATCAAGCCTCGAGAATAGGAGAAAGCCCTCAAAAGTCTCTAAAACTCTGGATCCACACTTTCTCTTTGCATTACCTACGGTCTCGCACCTAATGGTCATGTCTCCTGTGCACCTGATCACTCTGTCTCTGTGTTATGAGTGTGGATCCCTGTAAAGTTAAAAAGGCATGAGTACATTCTAAAAACTCACTTTCAGTCATTTCTAGAAGTTTCTGGAAGAAATCTTGAGGTGGCAAGTTCACTCTCTTAAGGTTCATGCATCCCATACCCTAAGGAGCTAACACCTTGATGTGAGGAGATTATCCCTTTGAAGGAGGATTCTATCCCTTCATAGGTGGACCTATCACCTCCTCCCCTGCACTATAAAAAGAAGCATTGGGTTGGTTACTCGAGAGGTTAGAAGCTGAATATTTTTGAGGTGAAATGTTGTTGGAACTTAGTCTTCTTAGTTGAGTTTTTATGAGGAGAGATTACATACCTCTATGATCTCATTTGGAAGAGTGCAAGGCTTGTCAAAGTAAAGGAAATTCCTATTTCGGACCCTGGGAAGAGCTTGTTCAACATCAAGGCTGAAAAGGTTGTAAGGTTCTTCTAATTCAAACTTAATACAAATAAGTTTATTTTTCTCAGTAAGCTGTTGATTGTTGGTTTATTTTATGGATTCCTTGATCACCATAATAGACATGATTTATGATATTTGGTATGTAGGTGCTATTTAATGTTTGCTTGTTTGTGATTGCAGGTCCTCAAAGGTAACTCTTTCGAACGATTGAAGGATGGCTACTACAAACAAGCATTGGATCTAAGGTAGGGTATTAACACCTTTATAGTATTTATTTATAAATCGTATATGTCTAGAGAAATATAGATTTGTTTGTCTATTTTTTGCTAGACTATATTCTGATACTAGGGAGACCGGTCTTGTCCACAAGATTGATTTATCGAGCCAACATAGCCTTAAGATCTGAAATCACTCAGCTACCTTGTCCTGTAGACACTATTTTTAGAACTTGATCCAATCCTGTTTGCTTGACATTTGACCCTATAGCCCAATGGTAAAAGATATCCCTCTATCCATATAAGTAAGTGATCCCACCACCAAATCCAAATCAAAAACCAAGTACAATCATAATTAGCCTAAAATAAATTATCTAAACAAAGTTAAATCATAAAGAGAGAGCCCTCTATGAGCATTAGGAAGGCTAGATCCTAATCTCCAAAGTAGGTTTGTGGTTACTTCTATCATTTCTTTCTCATCAACCCAAAAGAAATTTTGGAGTGATAACATATTGGTGACCATACTGGGAACTTCGATCCTCAGTGTAATAAAACTTTAAGGAAATCTTAATTCTCATCTTTTGCCCCTTAATGTCATTTTTTGAGCTGTTAAAAAGTTTCATAAAAACAATTAAAAGATTAAAATTCTAGCTCCCAAAGGGAGTCACTATACCAGGGCAAATCTAGATCCAAACCTTGCTACAATAGTTGATGACCTTGACAAAATTTTAAGGAAATCGAAAAAGGTAGAAACTCAAGCAAGTAGTAGCCAATTAGTTAAAGTAAATTTACTCCTCGAGGAATTATCAAATTAGAGGACATTCCGTTTAATTTGTCATTTGACCTTTCATTGTTTAGAACTAAATCAGAAAATGCAATTCATGAAACTGTATTAGACCCTAATTTTATTCAATTCATTGAGTCAAAAAAGGTTCCTGTACATCCATATTTAGATAAACTTGTGTTGGAAACTTTTGACAAACTAGAATCTTTAACCTCTACATTGATAAGCCATATAGATGATGCCTATCTTCAACAATCTATTGAATTAGCTGCCCTCATTGTTGCTGCCTCTGAACTTTCTGCAGAATCTTCAAATACTGTAAATACACCTTCATTTACTACCACTTCACCTATAATATCCACCACAATTCATTCCCCTAAACCAATTATTCTTCAGTTTCCTCTTCAACCAAACACCTCAAGCTCATCTAGTTCATCTCCACCCATTTCAAGTCCTTCTTCTAGCAACACTACTTTTCCCCCTAGTCAAAGCAAAATCCCAACCATGGTAGATAGATATGAACCTTTGGTTTTACCAGCCCAACTACATGGCATGCCCCAAGATTACCAAAGAAAAATCCTTTTGGTTGATGCTACTGGTCAATATACTGCTCAACAGCATGTGAAAAAAATGACTGATTACTTTGAATTGCATGAAATCGACGAGTCTGATGTCCAAATAAGGTTATTTTCCCAAACATTGATAGAAGATGTTAAGAAATGGTTCAATGGTTTACCTGCTAATCATATTGCAGATTTAGCTACTTTTCATAGATTATTCATTGATAGATGGGAAAGAAAGAAAAACCTCTGCAAATACTATCTGAACATGATAACATTAGAAGAGCTCCTAATGAATCAGTTCAGGATTATTATACTAGGTTCAATAGCATCTACAATGCAATCCCTACTAATATTAAACCTACACCAAAGCTAGCATTGATCAAATTTCCTGATGGTTTTGACACTGACATGTCATATCAATTAAGGGAAAGAAACCCTGAAACATTAGAACAAATGTAGAGTAATGCTGTTAGTGTAGAAGCAAATTTATTAGCTAATAAATCTAGGATGAGAAATGAAGCAAAAGTTGTTATTAAAGAGGAAACTTCCACTTCTGATGGTAAAATAGATAGTTTAGCAAAGAGTGTAAAAAGAATAATGGATAGATTAGAAAACATAGAAAGAAAAACTCAATGGGAAAATCAACAACCACCCCCAATAAGAAACCCCAACTTTAGGAAGAATCCTAACACTGGAAAGAATTCTACACCAGATCAACAAATTAGACCACCCTTCCAGGAAAATTATGTTGAGGGTTCATAGAATCATGAAGAAGAGGATGATAGCGAGATAAACGTATTAGGGGTTAAAAAGGAAGAAGTTATTTTTCTTACTCAAGAAGAACATGAAGTGTACATGCTGCAACAATTGCAATTAGAATATGGAGAATCCTTTGACTTCAAACAAGGCTATGAATCTGCTATATATGAGGTTCACAAATAGTACAACCTTAGAAGAAAAAATAATAATGAAATTACCACTAAGAGATCGATCCAAACCCACACTAAAAAGATAACATAAGTTTTTATGACCAAAGTTCTTCAAATTCTCCCTAGGGGAACCAAGGAGATTTCCATCCCAAAAATTGTAGATATAAATTCATCTGAAACTCAAAATGAAACTGTTACTCAAATAATTTCAAATAAGAGAATTCAAAAGAAACCAATGAGACACAAACTGAATTGCCTAGTATAGAAAAAGAAGATAAAAACACGCAAACCACATTTACTAAGGAATATCTCATCCAATCGGGCAAAACTCAATTTCCATTCAACATTAAGGCTGAGATAGAAAAATTGAAAATATCAGTTTCTTTGACCAAGCTAGTAAAAAATGAATCATATAGATCACAAATCACTGAAACACAAATATAGGTGAAGGAGAGGATGCTATGAATTTGAGTGATGATCAGCCTAAGTTATTGTTTGGTCCTGAAGTAAATGGAACACATCAGCAAGGGGGTATCCCTCCTTTCTACATTAGCTTGAATATTCATGATAAAATCTTACATAATGCTATGTTAGACTGAGGGGCATCCCATAACTTAATGCCAAAAGCAATTATGGAGAGACTAAACTTAGATATCACTAGAACATATAAGGACGTCTTTTCCTTTGATTCCAGTCAAGTTAAATGCCTAGGCCTAATTAAATATTTGTGTGTAACTCTAGTCTAGTGCCCAGCAAAGAGTATTGTCATGAACATAGTAGTTGCTGATATCCCACCCAAGTATGGAATGTTGTTATCTCACTCATGTGGAGTAAAATTGTAGGTATCTTTACAATTAGACATGTCATATGCCACCATATCTGTTTTTTGTCAACAAAGAAAACTTTACAGAGAGACATTGATGAAATACATGGTGAGTAGTGCAGAAAAACCTCAAAATTTCCCTATATACTCCATGCATTCTGATATGGACTCTTTTATCTTGTACAATTCAAACAATGTAAAAAATGAAATCATAGTTGTAGAAGAAAAATACAAAGCTCCTGGTAGTGAAAACATTTTCCATGAGTCCCTATGACATCTAGATTTTGATGGATCTATAAATAGATTAAGAGTAGGTGCACGAATTTGGATTCACAACATGGAGAATAATCATTCTAAAGGTCATGCATTTAGATTAAACTTCAAATGCACAAACAACATGGCAGAATATGAAGCTCTAATCTTAGGACTGCAAATGGTTAGAAAACTTGGAGCCAAGAGATTTTCTATCATCAGAGAATCAGAATTGATTATAAAAAAAATCAAAGGTGAATACTCTGTGAATAATCCTAGACTTAGCCAATATAGAGAGACTATCCTAGATTTGATTAAGGACCTTCTGGAAACTGATTTTGCTACCATTCCTAGGAAACAAAATTTGAAAGCTCATAGTCAGGCCACTTTGGCTAGTACCTACCAATTACCTTTTCAACCCAACTATCAGTACACTGCAAAAGTAAGACATAGGCTTGTTATACCTGACAATTTGAAAAATTGGCAAATTTTCTCACAAGATTCTCAAATTTATGATTTCATGAATGTTGAAGGAGAGTTTCAAAATTGTAATATAGATACATATTGTACAGTAGATAATAACATAGATAGTGAGATAGATGTAAATGATTTAGATATAGGTAAACCCACTAATTTCACTAAAGTAGGAATAAATAACTTAGAGAATGTAGAAATAGAAGAAATAATGAATGATGATCTTGAAATTTTAAACCTTAAAGATAATTTTTTTCCCAAGGGATTAGTCCCATATGAAGATTTGTTTGATTCAAATGATTTAGCTAGGAAACAAAAAATGGAGCCTTTAAGAGAAGACATAGAAGAATGTAACATAGGAATTGAAGAAAAACCCAAGCTTATCAAAATATCCAAAGCATTACCTCCAGATGAAAAACTGAAGTACATAAACCCATTCAAAGAGTTAAGATGTCTTTGCCTAGAGTTATGAAGACCTTAAGTATTATGACACCAACATAATTCAACATAAGATACCTATCAAAGAACATCATAAACCCTTTAAACATAATATTTGGAGAATTAATCCAGTTCTTATGCCACTCCTTGAAAAGGAAGTAAAAAGAATGTATGATGCACAGATCATAGCACCCATTAGATATTCATATTGGGTCTCAAAATTAGTTACTACTAGGAAGAAAACAAGAGAAATCAGACTCTGTGTTGATTTCAGAAACTTGAACAAAGTCTCATTAAGAGACAACTATCCTCACCCAAAAATGGACCATATTATTCATAGGGTATTCGGCTCATCTAAAATTTCATTACTTGATGGATTCTCTGGATATAACCAGATCTTAGTTCAACTAGAGGACCAAGCAAAAACTAAATTTACTACTTGGGGTACTTTCATGTATTTGAAAATGCCTTTTGGATTGATGAATGTAGGTGCTACATTCCAAAGAGCTATGGATATAACCTTTTCCAAACAAGTTCATGACTTTCTAGTAGTCTACTAGGATGATATTACAATGTTTTAAAAATCTAATAACGAACATCTAGATTATGTATGAAGAGTTTTCATTAAATGTAGAAAATTTAGTATTTCTTTAAATCCCAAAAATACACTCTTTGGTTTAGAAGAAGGTAAGCTCTTGGGACACATAATATCCAAAGATGGAATTCGAATATATCTAGCTAGAATAGAGGCAATCCCAACAATTACTCATCCTAGAAACATCAAAGAATTACAATCATTTTTAAGAAAAATAATTTTTCTTAGGAGATTCCTTTCAAACTCAGCAGAATTAATTACAGAACTAAACAACATATTAAAGAAAGATTCAACACATAAGTGGAAAGTAGAGGCTAAATAGTATTTCGAGGCAATCAAGGAAACCCTTACCAAAACTCCAGTCCTCATAAGTCCTAATTTCAATAAAGATTTTATAATTTTTTCTTTTGCTTTAGAACATACTATTGTAGCAGTCTTGTTGCAAAAGAATGATCAAGTTTGAGGAACCAATTGCATTTTTCAGCAAATCTTTGAGAGATGCTACACTAAAGTACAACATAATGGAAAAGTAGGCACTTACTTTAGTGAAATCTATTAAATATTTCAGAGTATACATCTTGTATTCACACATCATTGCTTATGTTCCAAATTCAGTAGTAAAGGACATTTTGACACAAAATGGGCCTGAAGGAAAGAGAGGCAAATGGATTGCCACTATTTTGGAATATGACATAGAAATAAAGCCTACAAAACTTATCAAAGGCAAAGGTTGAGCTAAAGTCATGGTTGAATCAAACTGTCAGGCCTTATATATAAATTTCATTGGTGCCCTAGATGATCAAGAAGAGATGGTGACTCCACAGATCAGTGAAGCTTTTACAGACTCATATTGGTATGCAAATATCATATTTGTCTTACTAAACTTACAAGCTCCTCCTTGTTTATCTAGAACTAAAGCTAGATCTTTGAAAATGAAATCAATGAAATATTGTATCATAGATAATGCTTTATTTTGGAAAGATAATGATGTAATTATATTAAATTGCTTATGGAAAGATGAAGCTGAAAAAATTATGTAAGAATTTCATGCATGATATTGTGGAGGACATTTATATTAGAAAACAACTGCTGACAAGATTCTAAGGGCAGGTTTTTACTAGCCCACCCTTTTTGCAAATATTAAGAAACATGTGGCCTCCTATCACAAGTGCTATATATTTGCCAAGTGCTAGATATTTGAGGGTAAAAGGAAGCTCTTACCTTTACCTCTCAAATCCATATCCACAAAAGTGCCATTTCAACAATGGGGTTTAGAGTTCACTGGGAAATCCACCCATCCTCCTCAGCCCAACATAAATGGATTTTGACAACCATTGATTACTTTACTAAATGGATAGAAGCCATCCCTTCTAGATAATCCACAGACTCTGTCATTATCTCATTCCTTGAAAACAATATCCTGTCAATATTTGGATGCCCCTAAAAGCTCATTACTGATAATGCAACTTCTTTTAAATCCAATAAAATGGTGTGTTTTTGTAACAAATATCACATTACCCTTGGCCATTCCACTTCCTATTACCCTTAAGATAATGGACTTGCAGAATCATCAAACAAAAGCCTTGTTAATTTCATCAAGAAACTGCTAGAAGACAACAAGAAGACATGGAACAAAAAGTTGGTCAATGCCTTATGGGTAGACAAAATAGCTACCAAAAAGTCCATTGGTACATCTCCTTATCAGCTAGTATATGGTATGGATGTTGTTTTTTAATCCTCTTTAGGAGTACCACTGATGAAGATCATTTAAGATTTGCAGGTAGAACCAAACGATATCCAAAGGAGCATAAATCAGACAATACACTTGCAGCAAACCAGAGAAGAAATCTATGTCAAATCACAAGTGGTCCATGAAAAAATCAAAAATATTTTTGACAAAAAGACCAAAGCTAATGATTTTTACATAGGTGATAAAGTTCTGAAATGGGATTTTAGAAGAGAAGACAAAGGTAAACATGGAAAATTTGATTTCCTATGGCAATGCCCTTATATCATTTATGGTTACAGAGGTAATAATGCATTTTTCTTGAGAGATGTAGATCGATTAGATCGACCAAGAGGACCTGTCAATGGTAGAATGCTGAAGCATTACTTATCCACAGATTAACAATAGTTCACTTTACTTTACTTACTGTATATAACATTGCAGAGTTTATATTTGATTGGATGGTAATCTTTTGAAGATGAAGCCCAAAGAGAAGGCCCTTAGGTTTGAGAATTTCACCATCATAAGTATGAATAAAGCAAAATCACATAAGAGCAGTTTACAAGTTAACTACAGTTATTGTTTCAAAAGCTACTGATCTTAAAATTCTTGACATTTCACAAGGAAATACCATCCCCATGTGGAGCCACTATTAGGCTCCTAAAATAATAGGATTCATAATTTTGAATTGGCTATAGTTAGTCTTCTAATCTTGTACATACTTTTTCTTTTTGCAAAATATTTTCCATATTAAAAATTAAAAAATGTAAAGAGCATATGTCCTAAAAGAATAATGAAAGGACAAAAGTAAAGGAGAAAAATATAAAAAAAATGAAAAATATGAACCCCAAAAAGAAATAAAACATATCATGAAAGTGTGCAAATTCAAATGTCACTACTTTTTACTTTACTATGCAAAATAATGTTATGTGCAGCGTGTCAAAAATATCACAATCCATGATGGTCAAATAGATTAATCTTGACTAATTCATGTTTAAATTTCATGTTAGTAGATAGAGAATGAAGATCTAGCCAAACCATTTAACCTTGGTAGATCAGTAGTTAGGTAGAGAATAAGAATGAGCTCATTAGTTTAATCTGAGCCATTGGAAGTTATAAGGTTAGAATTACATAGTTTTCTTGTGAAAAGAAAAGGAAATAAAGGGTCAGCAAGCTCAAATGCACCCAATAAATGAAGAGAAAATGTTAGGATAAATAAAGGGTAGGTAGAAGAAAGGTTGCGAATGCACAAGATTGTTGAGTCAAAAGCAAATTTATCATGCTTAATCCTATTTTTCATGTGTTGGAGGAAATGTGAGAAAGAAAGGATATACACCAAGCTTGGTCAACTAATTTCCCCTCATTTCACTATACCCCCACATACTTATTTGCTAATTTCCCCATTATCCCTTCATTTCATATAAAATACCCTTTCTCCCTTCACTTTGACCTTTACCCCTTGGTTTCACACATTTCCCTAGAAATTACCCTTCAAAAATTATACCCCCTTCCCAAAACCCCTTTCCCTAGTGTGAAACCCATTCCCCATTACAAATATCACTTCCCCCCTTATTAATTTCTCCTTTCACCTCAAAAACCCATAAAAAACCGTTTATCCTAAGTTTTTTATCTCCCTACATTATGTAATTAACATCCCCCATTTCTTATTTCCTCGATACCCATCTTAGCCCACCAACTCCTGGTGTAGTTAACAAACCTCGTGACATAACCCATGGTCCCAATTTATTAACCCACTGCTTATATTAAAAAACTCGACATTATGGACTAATTAATTACATTTATGTGTAATTAAACCCAGGGCCTTGCAAATCACTTTCATGATTCCATCCATGCAACTTAGCTACGCGATAGCCCTCCAATCTCCTACCCCCAAATCTGACGGTGTACATCTATATCATGCGGGTTCATCGTCTGATCAATAACAACTCGAGAGCATGTGAGATTCATGGTTTTGCCTGTGCACTGTTCTGCTACGTGGCCACACCAGGCTAGATCACATGCTCACGAAAAATACCGCCTACCCTCCAAAAGTGGTGTGATGGCCCCAAAAATTACCTCCCCACCCAAACCAAAAATTGTCCATTACTCATTGATTATTTCCGTGCCAAAATGTGACCCTTACCCATTAAAAGGTTGAAAAAGCTCCAATTCGCTCTTTTCATAAACTGTTATTAAGCCATTTGTGACACTCTGAAATCTCTACGACCAATTTGACCACCATATGCCACCTGAAGAAGCCCCGATACCTAATTGAAATAACCAGTTGACAATGGAAGCCACTATACCCTCTGCATTTTCCATTGAAACCAGTCTACTCATCAAACCATCAATTTCTATGTATTCTTGGGAAAAACTAGAACGACCGTTCAAATTTTAAAATGCATAGTTTAATTAAATGGTTAATTACTTGAAATTAATTAAGAGACTTGCCTAAATTGAAGAGAAACTTATTTGTATACCTCAAACCCTTCTCTTATAGACTGTAACTTCCCTCCCACTCTACCAGTGCTTATAAACCTCACTCCTGGAACCACTACAAGCCTAATTCATATCTCTAAACCTAATTATGGCTTCCCAAACCTCTCTAGACGTGATACCTCTACAAAACCCTCACCTAGACATCGACCACCTTGCATTAGCAGACAAATATTTCCAAATAAAGGATAATGCTTCCCCTGCCTACCTTCTAAAGCTCCACTGCTGGAGTAAGGACAAATTTTTAAATCAGAACGATGACATTCACCTATGGGAGTCTAATTTTCCCAAGTATTTGCTTCCGTAGGTACACCCATTCCCAGAAATCATCCAATTCTATCGTGCTTGCTAAATTCCAAGCCAAAGGGCCATTGTGACCCCCGACTAGCAACTGTTTTTCACCATCAATGTACAATCCATTAATCAAATGCTACAAGTTGAACCAAGCCCAAATCAGACCCCCCTTTCTATTGAAGGCTTCCTTGACCTCTACACCAAGTTAGAACCCCATAGGATAGCTCACATATTCCAAACTTTCATCATAGAGGAGTGTCATACTCCTATAGAAACTCCTCCCTATGATGCCACCATTTTTTCAGAGAGAGGCAGACGATTATTACCATGCTCTCTTGCATTTTAGGATATACCACAGATGAGCATGTGGGTGAGGTTTTCCTAGCCTTCCTTTCCATTTTTAGCCTAGGAAAGCCTCCTTCTGTAATTTATAGTTATTCTCAGTTCATAGAAGATAGGATGCATGCGTAGTTCACCAAACTACCTATTGAGAGAGTCTTTAAGTACTCATCTGTATTATTTCACATGTTTTTATACTACCAATAAGATAAATTCCCTATCAGCATCTAGAAGTTGGATACCAAAGGAAATCGAAGGTCAATTATCTATTGGACACCCTTGATCTAGAAGTACTTCACTATATTCACTTATAAGGACTTCATTGATTCATTTGTCCATCTAGTTATGAATATGCTAACCAGTAGCCCTCAGCCCCGAATCAGTCAAGAGATCAAAAGGGTGTTACAGTTGGCCAAGAATAGTAAGGTGGGAGACTGGTATCTGTACCAGAACCATGCAGAGATAAGAATATATGGATGCCAACTTGCCCCTTACAAACTGCCCAAATGCCTCCCCATGAGGATATTTGCAGTAGAATACTTTAGGCATATTATCAATTCTGATGAAGTCAAGTTCCTAGCAGCTAGGAAGAAAACCCAATTCAAAATGAAAAATCAATTGGGCCCCTTCATTTGTAATACTAGAGGAGCTAGACTAGAGGCAGATAAGATTTTGCAGAAAATGAAATTAAAAAAAAGCTTTATGTGGCAGTATGACCCTCGTAGAGTCATAAATAAGCTAAGGATCAAGGTGAAATTGGGATCTTTCATCCATCATCCCAGACCAGACATTGAGAGGATTTCCAACTAGTCAAAATGGTTGGAAAACACTCTAATAGACATGGATAGTATTTTAATTGGTGTAGACAAAAATATTTGTTAATGTAGAGAAACATATTGATGAAAGTTCCTTCCTGCAGGTTCCATAACTAGGAGAACCAACCAGTCTTGAGACTGCCACTGCCACTGTTATCCAAACAGTAACTACTGCACTACCATCCACTTTGGCAGCATCATTGGCTCCTACAGCTCCATTGGCTCCAACCCTCCCAGCTTCTTATTGGGCATGGGATCCCCCACAACAGGTTTTTAGGCTTAAAGCTCGAGTTTTGGTCAATTGTATTGTAAGAATCTGCGAAGTGTGGGTGGGGAGCGCGAAAGTCTAGAATGAGTCATAGGGTTGTCTGCCCTAAGAATTGTAAAACAATATAAAGTTATGTCAGCCTACCCATGGCCCATGGACCATGGGATTGTATAAATAGAGTGAGGCTCTAAGTGTAAAGATAGTTTTGGTGGGAAAAAGCAAGTAATAGATAGATGTGAAGGCATGGTTAGAGCATAGGGGGAAAGTTGAAGTGTATTGGGTCATAGTAGTGGGAAGAGGCTTTGTAACTGAGTTCGTAGAGGCCTAGTAGAGTCCACAGTTGAGTGTGTAGATCCCTGTAGCTGAGTGCGAAGGGTGGAGTCGAGTCTGTAAGTGGGATTGTACTTGAAAAAGAATACTAATAAAGATAAGTTTGATTCAGAATATTGTGCATCTATGTTTCTGTTTATCTTTATGCATTTATATTGTTTATGATTACACACACTTACCTAAATGTTGAATAAAGTAATAAGAATTTTGGGACCTCACAGGTTAAGTTAAGCACTAATATAATGGCCCATTAAGAATAGAGATCAAGATAGTACTTTCTTCGTACCCTTACAAAGGTGCGTGAAGGTAGTGGCACATGTCATGAAGGGTAGATAGATACGCAAAGTAGCGCAAGCATGCAGGTTCAGACCAAAAACCTTCAGAACCTTCATCAAGACATCCCTAGGGTGTGGAAACCTGGTTCCAGCACCCTCCCATACTACTTTGGGTGAGACCTCAGTCCATGCTCCAGAGATTGTTGCCGAAAGGGCCTGTAGTATTGGGATTTGAATGGCTAAATCACTTCCTAACGTGGGTCAAGCCCCACTAAGCCAAAAAATGGTTCCATTGTTGAGACTAGGATCTGCATAAGGGATGTCTGATGTCGTGCCACTGGAACCCAACAAAGAAGGAAATTGAAGAGTGGTTGGATAAGAAGATTCACGAATTCATGACACAGGAAAACAGAACTCCACAAGTATCTGAGAAAAAGTGGTTGGATCGTTATGTGTATATGGAAATCCATGAGATTTTCTTTGCATCCTTTCCTTTTGAACTGTATGAGTGGATCATGAGGTTAGCCGATAGCGATGGAAGGTGTAGGCTTGACCAACTGATAGTGTGGAAGGAATTAGTGCGCAGATTGGAAGCCTAAGAAGATAAGATAGCACGACATGTGGACCACTGGCTCGAATGAATAATAGGATGATTTATCACTAATTTCGTGGTGGACATGACTATCAGTTACAGTGAGGCAGAGCGACGTTTTCTCAAGGGACTGTGAGGTAAGTATATTAAATATTTGAATACCTAGATTAAGATGTTGTTATGTGAAAAGTGAGTTATGCAAATAAATTAATGTTTGGGACTATGTGGAGCGGAAGAATCTACAAAAGCAGAAGTAGTGAAGAAAGTCCATGTGTAACTGCAGAATCTATGTTTGGAAATGCAAATCTTGAAGTAGGATAGGGAACTGTGGCTAGAGGCATGTGAGGAAGTATGGTCCATAAAATGCCAAGGCCAGGGTCATGACAAGGATCACTGCCCAGTGTTAGTGAACTACTTGGCAGGGGGAGGGCCAATGCTGTTGAGACCGGAGGAGCAGGCAGGGCCAAGAGTGACACCCACTTTATGATGTACGATCTGTCAAATAGGAGGGTAACACATGACGAACAATTGCCATTTGCTGCAGAAAGATACTCAGACACCCCAATAATTGTTTTCTAATTTTTGTAGGTTAGTAGGCCACGATGAGTGCACTTGCTGCAGTTACAAGCTAATGATGGATCAGACCTTAGCCTATAGGATGCAAACTGAAACACAAGCCCTTGACCTAGATGTGAGGATGGCACACACTAGATTTTAGGGGTGAGGTCGAGGACGAGGTGGAATGTGACCAGGAAGGGGCCTGCGAACAGTTAATTTGTTACAATTGTGGAGGACCAGGGCACTATGCCTATGAATATACCAACCTGATGAGGATATCTTGTACATATTGTGCTTAGTTTTATCATGAAACAATAGACTGTTCTGAGTTGATCATAAAGATGCGAGAAAAAGGGGTATTCCAGCCTACCCTAACTCAAAATATACAAATGATGAGGTCTGAACTATGCGAAGAGGACCCAAATGTAAACATGATGCTTAGAAGTTATGTGATCATGGGAGAAGATAAGGGAAAGCAGCCAGAGGAAAGTATGTGGGTTCACAAGGCTCCTGCAAAGAAATCAGAGTTTGACTTAGAATGAGCAAAGGAGACATTCATGGAAGCTAAGAAGAGCTTCATAGAGGCCTCCACTTCAGGTAGTAAGGATTAACCAGAGCCAGGAATGGATCCTTCAATGCTTACTACCTTTCTAGAGACATGCTTGAAATTTTTGCATGACAACAAGGTGGTTAAAGGACTATAAGAACTGATCACCAGGTGCGTGAGGTCAGGGGAAGCACACATCGTCTAGAAATTAAGGAAGCATGCATATGAAATGGATTAGGTAATTCTAGATCTAGGTTCAGATGAAAATTTATTACCGAATAAAACATGGGAATGTATGGGCAGACCCATCTTATGGTGGTCACCTATTCAATTACAAATGCCAAACCAACAAAAGATTTTTCCCATGGGAAGGTTGCAAGGGGTAAAAGTTGATTTTGAAGGCGTGAGCACACTAACAAATTTCGAAGTAATAGAGATTTTTTATGACAACAATCCTTATCCCGTGTTGTTAGGAATAGATTGGGCCACTGATATGAACGGAATCATAAACCTAAAGAAGCGCAAGATGATCTTCGAGAAAAAGTCATGATGCGTAGTAGTCCCATTGGACCCAACCGAAGGAGTGCACTGCACTGAACTAGTGTGCAATGATGACAAAAATGATGATCTTGATTGTATTTACAAGATAACTACATGAGACCAGAATTGGTTGAATCTGACTGTAGATGGGAGGAACTCGTGGGAGTGTGAAAGCTCCTGCATTTCCGATTTAGACGATGAAGTAGAGCGCTGGAAGAGTCAACTGCACGAAGTGACAACGCTGAATTGAAACATGATGATTAGATCACTGCATTGTGTGACAACAGAGGCATCAGAGCTATCGACATATGATGGATTAACAGTGGCGGATGAATTCTTGAGAAAATTTGAAAGTGCAGTACTGGAACAACAGTGATTTGATGCATTGAAATGGGCACTGCACGCAACACCTACACGATGGTGGGGTACACATCAAGAAAAATTTGAGGACTGGCATGGATGTAGAAGGATGATGTGATTATGGTTTGGAAGCCCCTAGCTTTGAATGAGAGTCGGACAGCTAGGACAGAGTAGCTTGCGTGCCCACCTGTGTCGATGGGTACAAACATGTGTTGTGCAGTCCACATAAGCACACCCCAAAATAAGGATCGAAAACTGGAACATGATGCAGCAGTAGGAAAAGTGACGTGCACCAGAAATGGTTCACATACAACTGATTGGGACTTGCGCATACAGTGGTCTAATGGGCCTATAAGACCATATGCAAAAACCTGAGCATGGAAATGATTCTGAAGCTGAAGAGCAGAGTTGAGACCATAGTTTTGGAGGAAAGGAATCCTTGAGCAATAGCTCCTACAGTTGGAACAGTACATGAGGACCAGGACAAAGGAATTATGTAGCCACACGAGGATGAACATATGCAGATTCAGAAGGCCATTTAGTGAGGGAACCTTAAGCTTCGGAACTCGAAGAAGATTGAGTATGAATGAGGCAAAAAAGCATGTTAATGGATGCAGAGATCAAAAAACTAGAAAACAAAATCATGCAAGAATGTCGTGTCGATAATCTAATAATGACAGGACAAGATATGAGAAACCGTACTGCTGCATTAGAAGATTGTCACCGAGAATTTATGACTCTGCTACCATGGTTGCGACCACACCTTACCTAAAAGAGTAACCATGGGAGCACACCGCATAAGGATGAACGCGCGACAATGATTGTTTCAAGGGTAATTGAGGGGTACCCGTGGACTGGGATGGAAGGTGAATTGAAGCCTCACACAGGTGGTGTGACCACCTGACTATCCGTAGGGAGCATAGTCTTAGTGCTCTAAGAAGTTGAAAAAGAGCGCTAGACTATAAAAATGCCTGTGAGGGAGCTGTACAATGAGGAGGATACGCGCAAGATCAATATGTCACAGGGGTCGTGCCGACATATAGGGGGCTGCACTACCTTGTGGGTAGGTTAGGAAGTGACCATTGGTGTCATTGTTCATGACAAGATGTCCAATTTAAGACAACAAGGAGCGAGCGATGAGCAACTAAGACACAAAGTCAGAACTAGATTTGGGATGATCTGTCGCCAATCTAGTATTAATGGGCCGAATGAGGGGGGAACAGTCGAATTTGAATTCAAAATAGCTTATAAATCATAGGTGGCTATCCAGCGAACAAACCTTGGCATTTTTACAATTCAGTTGTTGTGCTATCAAGTGGGTATCGACCTTATGAATTTGGAGGCCTTGAGAGCAAGTGCAGTGTTTGAGACATTGCCAAAGTAGACGTATGGCTTCTTGAATAGAATGATGTTGACAACCGAGGAAGCCACGTAGAGTCCTATGCTGCCAGTGGGGGATGCATTGGAAATTCCAAAATCGCCTCGGACGCCAAGGCCCAAAAAGGATCCATAGGTAGCAGGGAAAGTCTTCATGTCCAAAAAATCCATGGTTTGGTAAACTATCTATGGAAGACAAGGGAAAAACTGTTAATATTGAGACAGATGATGAGGAGGAGGACTCTAGGATTTTGTAGAAGTGATCAAAGCAGATGAAGAAATGGAGGAAGACATTTAGCTAGTGTGCGCTACAGCAAAACTGCCCAAGTATGTCCCTCCACGGAGAGAGAAAACAAAAGTACCCAAGGATTTGAATGTCATTAAGGGCGCACTCCAAACCCCACTCCTCCCATATGGAATTATGTTTGAAGGTTTAGTTCTGGGTTGTGTGCCCATGATGAAATTTGAATATTGGGACCTCATGAGCAGCAAAAATCTCCCACATTTGGAGACTAGTAAACTCATTAAACAGACCAAGGAGGGGTCAGTTACAACACTAGAGCCGCGAAATGGCTACACGGTGTGGGGGAGTCTGGGCTATTCCACCTACCATGGATTCCACACTTTCACCAGGCATCGATCACGATTTTTGTCCTCAAGCAACTGCTTTGCCTGGTGCATGATGGGTACTTTTCGCTGGAGGAGCATATTCCCATCATAGCGAAGCTTATTCATAAGATTTCTTGGCTTCCTTGTATGGGAAGAGACCTTGTGGAAATAGTTGGCAACAATGGAGATTTGGCACTCAGAGGTCATGAAGAAGAAATACAAGTTGGAAAATAAGTAGAGAGGCTATGTAATTAGTAGCATTCAAGAAAAATGGGTGTGTGTAGCCACCTAGATATTGGCTGGGAAGGTGATGAGAAAATGCCATGACAATGAGGTATCAGTGACGGTCGTCGTGTTGGATGAACAATGTGCAAAGGTGGTCCAATTCAACTGGGTTGAATTCCTCTGTGAGGAATTCCTAACCAACTGCAAAGAAGCTCAGGAGTAGGGCAAGACCTTCCACTACGCGTGGTTGCTCTTGTCTATCTTATTGGTGATAGGGGAAATACCTGAGGATAGTTAGTTCCCTCACCTTGAACAAGACTTTCCAGAGGTGGTAAAATACATGTCACTCTAGTTGACAAAGAACACCACACGAATCCGTGAGACCAAGATCTTCTGGGTGCTCATGGAGACGAGCATCCGGATGTTGATCAACAAAAGGCCGCAACTATCCCCTACAGTGTACGACAGTTTGAGGAACTTTTCAAACTTCAAGGTGGATATGCACAATGTGTATATCAAGGCAGGTAAGGATCCAATGCAGACTTGGACCAAAATTCCTTTCATCACGATTGATGATGCCATTTTCATTGTGCTCGACTCATGGCCACCCGAGTGGCAGGCCTCGGATCTGGTAGCACGCGATGAGATAGCGATACAAAAATAGAAGGATGCCACCAAGATGCTGGCACAGCAGAAACACAATGAGTAGTTGGCCAAGGAGGTAAGGGCTTCTCGCAAGGTAGTAAAGGCTGCCGTAGAGTAGACCAAGGCCACCGAAAAAGTAGTAGCAGCACTGGCAACTGAGGCCAACATGACGCAGGAGGAAAGAGGCCTAGACCTGACCACAGGACAAGGGATAGAAGACATGACAGAAGGTGTGGAACCAGGCATGACATCTACACAAATAAAAGGGCCACACAATATGGAATGAACAGGGCCATGGAAGAAGACCAAGGCTTCCAAACTGGATGGTGAACCCATTACTCTGATAGAAGGTGACCTATATGACATCGGCGACACAGTTCGCGAGGTCACTAGGGAAGCATTTTAGGAAGCAATGATGGAGTAGTAGAATGTGTTGGGGGCCCTTAGGGCATAGTTGCAACAACTTCAAGTGTGACCCCCCCTAGGAGGGAACAATAGCCATCTATGGTGCCGCAGGTACATCGTCAATGGAGCAATTGTTGTAGGCCAAAATGGCTAACACTGTCACACTACTGGAAGGAGAATTGATAGCGGATAGCATGGAGGATAGAGCTACAGTGGGCCGGATTAAGGGACTTGGCCTAAACTTGGCTGCCCTTCCGCGAGATATATTATATCAACTACAAGACGAAGCAACGATAGAACTCTGCGCTAGGGAAGTATGCGCCGTACAAATGCTCAATGAACAATGAATCAACATCGAGCAACTTAGTCTACAATGCGATGAAGCACTGCATAGAATCAGTAGATGGAACAAATAGTAGAGGAAGCATGTCGTTGTGCCCTAGAGCTAGAAATTGTGAAGACCTACTAGTAGGAGTGCGAATTCACAGATTGGCTAGAGGATTCCACCAGGCAAAGGAGGAAGCAACGAGGATACAACTGGACCTCAACCTTTAGATTGTTGAACTTCGATTAAAGGCATAGTCATCCATGCCCTCAGAAGTTAGGGAACAACGCACTGGTGTTATCCAAAAGGGGTTGGAGGAAAATAGAGACGTAGTGCAGAACTGTACTATAATGTTGGAAGAATCCATCGGGGTCCTCACTTCATTATAGGAGGACCCCACCATACAATGCCTAGAAATAAAGCGCAGGAGCTCCAAGTGTAGTATGACAGTGTGCGCGGAACAATGTAGACAGTTGTCCTGACCCAGTAGTTAGTGAAGCTACAACAAGTGAAGGCATTGAAGGAACAGGTGGATGTCGCACAACAGAAAGAGGCAGTACTTAAAGCACGCGTCTAGCCATGGATTGATGAGGCCTTCCACATCACTGTCGATATCGAAGGAAATCTCACACAAATGAAGGTAATGCATTCCTTAAGAGAGGGATTTACCCCATGGCAGCGAGTATTCGGCAGAAAGAGTAGAGCAAATCTAGCAGACACCAGAGCAGTGCGCTATGGAACTTCGCAGCACAGGCACAGTTGGAGGGGCTCCCTGCCAAGATTGCTTCACCAACAAAGTGACTTGGGATGAGTCACGATGATTGTCTTGGGGGCTTGTTGGTTATGGGATTCCCCGCAGTAAGTTTTGGGGCTTAAATCCCGAGTTTTGTTCAATTATATTATAGGACTCCGTGAAGTGCAGGTGTGGAGCGTGAAAGTCTAGAATGAGTCATAAGGTTGTCAGCCTTAAGAATTGTAAAATAATGTAAAGTTGTGTGGACCTACCCATGGTCTATGGACCATGGGATTGTATAAATAGAGCGAGGCTCTAAGTGTAAAGATAGTTTTTTGGGAAAAGGCAAGTAATATATAGATGCAAAGACATGGCCAGAGCATAGTGTAGGTTTTAACCCCATACAACAATTACCTGCATGCGAATTCTAAAACACAGAAAATAAACAATGTGAATGCATAACACATAAAACACATATACATAGAGATTTTTCCCTGGATCCTAAAACTGGGACCACCAGCTTGATTTTTCATTATGTTCCTTTCAATGTTACAATACATATTTATACATGTTGAAGCATCCAATACCATGGACCAAAAACCATTGTGTCCAAAACCATGGACCGAAAACCATAGGTAGGTTCACCAAACCTAATATAGGGTCCAAATTTTTTTTACCAGGGCGCTACCCCGAACCCCATAGAGTGGGGCTACCTACCCCCCTTAAAGCCCCCTTTGGTCCCCCTGCTGCACAATTGGCACAACGAAGAGCGGGCTCTGCCCCCCCTCTAACCCCTCGGCTCACTACGTAGGTTAGTTATGGAAAGAATATAACACAACATGACATTATCCTAGTTGTTGTTTTCTTTCCACAGGGGGCCATAGGAGAGCATAGTAATTTTTCTAGCACTGAAACGCCCATTGTTTCTCTTCATGAGGAGAAATTCTCAGAGCTCACAGATTTTGTCAATGCATTTGCAGTATTCTTCAAAGTGTCCACCTTTACTAGCAACACCTTTTTGTCTTCTATCATGTCCCTCACAATGTGATATTGAACATCAATGTGCTTTGTCTTTGAATGATAAGCAGGGTTCTTTGCCAAGAAAATTGCACTTTGGTTGTCACAGTTTATCCTTATAGCTCCCTGTACTAACCCCATACTTGAACACAATCTTTGCAACCAAACTGCTTCCTTGCTTGCATGAGTGGCTGCCATGTATTCTGCCTCTGTAGTTGGTAGTGCCACTACAGATTGTTTCTTACTCATCCAACTCACTGTACCTCCAAACAGGTTAAACACATACCCACTTGTAGATTTCCTTTGATCTAGATCTCCAGCCTAGTCTACATCAACAAATCCATGGATATCCAAAACTCTATCCAATCCTGGTCTTCCTTGGTAGCACAAACCATAATCACTAGTGCCACACAAATATCTGAAAACCTGCTTCATTTCTGTCCAATGCTCCTTCCCTAGTTTTGACATAAACCTACTCAATACTTCCATTGCATGTGCAATATTTGGTCCAGTACAAACCATCGCATTCATCAGAAGACCAATTGCACTTGCATATGGAACAAATGACATATCCTCTTCCTCTTCTTGTGTCCTTAGGCACTGTTCAATAGATAACTTTACACCTATAGGAATAGGAACCTTCACTAGATTATTATCCTGCATATTAAACCTTTGCAATATTGTCTTGACATACTTCCTTTGGTTTAACCAGAGCTTCCTCTTTGCCTAATCTCTTTTAATTTCCATGCCCAAAATATAGTTTGCAGCACCAAGATCTTTCATTTCAAATTTGGAGGACAATTGGGCCTTCAAATCCTAGATAGTTTCTTTGTCATTTCCAACCAGCAACATATCATCCACATACAAGATCAGATAAATAACACGGTCACCAATTAATTTAAATACACACATTGATCTGCTTTGCTTCTAGTGAAGCCAAGTCCCCGTATAAATGTATCAAATTTCTGATACCACATCCTTGGTGACTGTTTTAACCCATACATAGACCTCCTTAACTTGCATACCAATTCTTTCTTACCCTTCGTTGCAAAGCCTTTAGGTTTCTTCATGTAGATCTCCTCTTCCAGATCCCCATGAAGAAATGTTGTCTTCATATCTATCTATTATACCTCAAAATCAAGGGCAAAAGTAATAGATAAAAGTAATCTAATAGAAGTTACCTTGCCAATAGGAGAAAAAATATCACCAAAATCAATTCCCGACACCTGGGAATAACCTTTTTCTACCAACCAAGATTTGTATTTCTCCACCTTTCCTTCTACATTTGTCTTCATCTTGAACACCCATTTGCTTCCAATGGGTTTCCTTCCAGCGAGAAACTCCACTAGATCCCAAGCCTCATTTTTGTGCAAAGATGCCATTTCATCAACCATGGCCTCTTTCCAGAGTTTTCCATCCTCTGAATCTACTGCTTCCTTCACAGTTCTAGGATCATCATCAATAATAGACAAAGCAAAATTTGAACAGAAAGAAGATGGACTATACCTTTATGGTTGCCTTCTTTCTCAAACTGATCTTCTCACACCCAGAGTTTGTGGCTCTTCATCTTCTGATTCCTCCTCTGCTGTATAGTCTAATTCTTCCTCCTTTAGCTCAAACTTTATCTTCTCAGGTTCCTTTGGTTGGACTTCATGTTTAATAACATATTTCACCTCTCTGAACACCACATCTTGGCTATACACAACCTTCCTTGTTATTGGATTCCAAAGCTTTTAACCCTTTAAACCATCCTTATACCCAATAAAGATGCACTTTTCAGATTTACTATCCAACTTGGTTCGTTTCTCCTTTGGAACATGTACATATGCATCACATCCAAATACCCTCAGATGTGAAAGAAATGGTTTCTTACTAGTCCATACCTCTTGTGGAGTCTTATCCTCCAACGCTGATGAAGGTGATCACTTGACCAGGTAACATGCAGTCTCTGCCACCTCTGCCCAGAATTCTTGTCCCAATGTGGCACCATTGAGCATGCTGATGGTCCTCTCCATCAACATCTTGTTCATTCTTTCTGCAACTCCATTTTTTTTTAGCTGTATATGGAGTAGTCTTGTGCAATGATATACCACACTTATTACATAATTCTTAAAATTCCTTACTGCAAAACTCTCCACCATATTTGTCCTCAGCACCTTGATCTTCTTCTCTGTCTGGTTTTCCACCGAACCTTAAATTATTTAAACCTGTCAAAGACTTTAGATTTCTTCTTAAGGAAATATATCCATATATTCCTTGAGAAGTCATCTATAAATGATACATAGTACAAAGACTTACCCAGTGATGGAACCTTCACACATCTAAACACATCATTGTGCAGAAGCTCTAATATTTGTTTCACCCTCTTACCACAAGAGGGGAAACTCGCCTGATTCTCCTTCCCATATACACAATTTTCACAGAAATCAAAATGTAGAGAGCTATTACTCATACCTTCTACCATACCTTTACCATGAAGTATTCAAAGGCCCTTCTCTCTAATATGTCCAAACCTTTGATACCACAACATGGTCTTCTCTCCAGAGACCACTAGATTTTCTACTCCACTTTTAGGAACCACAGAACTGTTGCACCCATCAACAAATGTGCTACGTTGCAGCTTATACAGAGTTCCAATCTGAACTCCCCGCATCAATACCAGTGCTCCTTGAACAATCTTGCAGGTATCCTTCTTGAACACTGTTTTTACACCTGCATCAGTTAGCTTGCTTATAGAAATTAGATTTCTGGCCAATGCAGGAATATGTAGAACACTCAGAAGTGTTCTAAACCTTCCACCTTGCAACTTCAACTTTACTTTTCTGTGACCAACGATTCTAGCCTTCCTATCATCCCCTAAGAAGACATCACCACCATCATATTTCATACTCCCAGAACCACTCTCTATGGGGAGTGAAGTGAAAGGATGCACCTAAGTAAATCAACCATGCCTCAAGATCTACATGTGTACTTGAAGAAGCTAAGTACACATCCCCATCTTCATCTGAGGTGGTTTTCACCTCTGCAGAAGGAGCATCATCAAATCCCTTTCCTTTGTCAGGAGCTTTAGATTTACAGTCCCTTTTGTAGTGTCCTTCCTTTCCACATTTCCAACACACCACCTTTACAGGTTTTCCTAGAGATTTAGATCTCCCTCTAGATTTAGATCTCCCACTCGATGATTTATTTTTGTTTCTATTTTGGGACTGCCTCGTACAAACAAGCCATCACCATTTTTGCTCTCCATATTTTTCCGTTTCATCTCCTCCATTAGCAAGGATGAGACTATTTCATTAAACTCGAAGGCAGTTGCATTGCTACCTATTGCAATAACCAGACTATCCCACGAATCTGGTAGAGAACACAACAAACTAGTGCACTTATATTCATATCAAATTTTGATATCAATAGATGATAACTGACTTACCACAGTATTAAATGCATTCAGATGCTCTGTCACCGAGTCTCTATCTTTCATCCTCAGGTTATACAACTTTTTCCATAGGAATAGTTTATTCACCAGAGACTTAGATTGGTAGAAAGTTCCTAACTTGTCCCACAAAGCCTTCTTCGTAGGTTCCCATAATACATTCATCAATACTGAATCTGAGACACATAATCATATTGTGTTGTTTGCCTTTCGATCCAACTTCTTCCATTCTTCATCGGACACTCCCGTTGATTTATTACCTGGATCACGATCCACTAATCTTTATCCACCAATAGATCCTCCATATTGAGTTTCCACAGCTCACAACTCTGACCATTAAATTTCTCAATCTCTATCTTTCCATTGCTCGCCATCTTCTTTCAGCACTAGAATCGATCTCGCAGATCTCCCACTAAACAGGGTCTACCACAGGCCTGACCAAAACCCCTTAGCAACAAAGGCATCCCATTGAAGCCAAAACAACTCTGATTCTAAATGCAGGTTTTAACCTCGTACATAAATTACCTGCATACGAATTCTAAAACATAGAAAATAAACAATGCGAGAGCATAACACATAAAACACATATACACAGATATTTTCCCTTGGATCCCAAAACTGGGATTACTAGCTTGATTTTTCATTATGTTCCTTTCAATGTTACAATACATATTTATACATGCCGAAGCATCCAATACCATGGACCAAAAACCATCACGTCCAAAACCATGGACCAAAAACCATCACATCCAAAGCCATGGACCGAAAACCATAGGCAAGTTCGCCCAACCTAATATAGGGTCCAAAAAAAATTTCTCGGGGTGTTATCCCAGACCCCGTAGAGGGGGGCTACCCGCCCCCCTCAAACCCCCTTATAACCCCCCTATTGGGCAATCGACACAATGAAGGGGGGGCTCCACCCCCTCTAACCCCCGGTTCACTACATAGGTTATTTGTGGAAAGAATATAACATAACCCAACACATAGGGGGAAAGTTGAAGTGTATTGGGTCATAGTAGTAGGAAGAGGATCTGCAACTGAGTGCACAGAGGCCTAGTAGAGTCTACAGTTGAGTGCACAAACCCTTGCAGTTGAGTGCATAGGGCGGAGTTGGGTTTGTAAGTGGGATTTTACTTCAAAAGGAATACTAATAAAGATAGTTTTGATTCGGAATATTGTGCATATATTTTTCTGTTTATCTTTATGCATTTATATTGTTTATGGTTACACGCACTTACTTGAATGTTGAATAAAGTAATGACTATTGGGCCCTCACAAGTTAAGTTAAGCACTAATATAATAGCCAGTAAGAATAGAGATCAGGGTAGTACTTTCTTTGTGCCGTTATAGAGGTGTGTGAAGGTAGTGGCACAGGTCGTGAAGGGTAGACAGTTGCGTGGAGTAGCACAAGTGCATAGGTTCGGACCATGGACCTCTAGAATCTTCATCAAGACATCCCTAGGGTGCAAAAAACTAGTTCTAGCACCCTTCCATACTACTTCGGGTGAGACCTCAGTCCACGCTTTGCAGATTGTTGCCGAAAGGGCCAGTAGTACTGGGATTTGCTTAGCTAAATCAATTTCAAACTTGGGTCAGGCCCCACTAATCCAACACTTCTACAACATCTACATCAACGATAGGGTCAACAACAAAAACAACTCAGCCAGGTGATGAGGCAAGTAAGTTGGTCCAGGCAATGGAAGACATGTCCATTCAGACCACACAAATAACCAATCTTAAGGAAAAGATAACTAGTCTTGAGAATGACAATAAGCTTGCCCAGATTATGCACAAGGAAGAAGTATAGAAGGCAACTAGAATGAATGAAAGGATAAATAGCCTAGAGAAAGAGCTGACATTAAGGGAACCACTTGGTCAAGCCAAGGAACAGTTATGGGCCAATATCATTGACTCTGTCAATGATATTTGGCCATCCATTCAAGTAATTTTTGAACAAATTGACTTAGCGAAAGAGGAAACAGAAGCCATACAAAGAGTTAAAAGAAAACTGTGAGATATGCCAGAGGAAGCCACTAGGATCATTCACTTCCTTAACTCTAAAAATAAATATGAATTACAAGAATTGGAGATACCTAAAAGAACGGGCACAATACTGGAAGTAAAAAGGGTCCTCACCAAGAGGAATTTGATGATGAACCTTGAAGATAAATGCCAAGCCATGCAGCTGGCCATAGACAGGTTCATGGTTAAGTTTGATGTTTTGAGGCAGAAAGGTATGCCAAATCCCTTGGTAATAAATGCCAAATTGATTCCACACGAAGACTACAAAAAAAGAATTAGAGAAGTGGCAAGGGATCAAGTAAACACTTCCTCTATGAAGGGGATGCCTACTGGAAAGGTCCTATATCAGACCTTTGAGAACTTATTTTACCTCCAACATGAGGTAAAACACCTTTTTTTAAATAAAACCACTTTTGGCAAGTACACGGTGGTAGATGAAATATATAGGAAGATGGTGAATATCTAATTACTAGATGCAGACACATGGGAGAAATTGAATGACTTACTGTAAAGATACACAGTCAAAATGTAAAAATGTACAGTAAGGGTGAAAGCAACACAGTAAAAGGAAAATGAAAGATCAACAAAGTAAAAGAGTATCAGTTCAAAGTGTATCAGTTGAGAGGTAAAAGTACAAAGAAGAGCCAGCATGAAGACCAACAACAAAGAAAAGAATAAAAAGAAAAATATCAGAGCATAAAGAAAAACACAACATAATAAATAGGGACAACATACAAGAGTTGAACATATGTCTCTATCTTCTTGCATGAAGATATTTCTTTCTCCTAGATTAATTCCCAAGATAGTTTGAGATATTTTGTAAACTATTTTTGTATAAATATTTCATATTTTGAAGTATTGAGGGTGGATTGATATACATTTGTAGAGTTGTATTGATCATAAAACCTAAGGGTTATTGTACCAATTTTTCAAGTCAGTAGACTCGACTGAGGAATAAAAATATTGCATTATAGGATTCATGTGTTGAGCTATTATAGTGAAGTATTTTCTTTGTCAAATTTTTTTATCTTCTTTTGTATTTCACAAACTTACATGTTATCTAAAGTAAATGAATTAACTGGAAATTATCTCAGAATTTGTTTAAG
Source organism: Pinus taeda (assembly GCA_000404065.3). Classification (NCBI taxonomy): domain Eukaryota; kingdom Viridiplantae; phylum Streptophyta; class Pinopsida; order Pinales; family Pinaceae; genus Pinus; species Pinus taeda. Next base: position 64,506 of record APFE031071413.1, read on the forward strand.
TACACCCTGTTTTGAACAGTTGATCATTTCTAAGTTTTCTTTTGATATCCCGATCTGAGAATCCTTAATTTCTCTCCCATCCCAGTTGACCTCTTTCACTTCTTTCATAATCCGGCCTAAGGAACCCTTAATTTCTCTTTGGATCCAATTGAAACGAACTTCACCATCCAGCCCTAAGATCTAAAATCACTCAACTACCTTGCCCTATAGACATTGTTTTTAGAACTTGATCCAATTCTGTTTGCTTGACATTTGACCCCATATCCCAATGGTAAAAGACATCCCTCTATCCATCTAAGTGATCCCACCACCAAATCTAAATCAAAACCCAAGTACAATCATAACTAGCCTAAAGTCAATTATCTAAACAAAGTTGAATCATAAAGAGAGAGCCCTCCTTGAGCATTAGGAAGGCTAGACCCTAATCTCTAAAGTACGTTTTTGGTTACCTCTATTATTTCTTTCTCATCAACTCAAAAGAAATTTTGGAGTGATAACAGAGACAAATCCTAATGTAACATGTGTTGTATACTAGTTGAGTGTATAATTGTTGCATGCAGTTAGGATATCAATCCTTGGGAATTACACAAGAAAATAGGAGGAAATTCCTATATTTTAGGAGATAATTTCTTGAAGGATTATGCAAGGAAATAAGAGGCTCGATGAGGCTTAAAATGGCTAAGTTTTGGCTATAGGTTCTTAATCAATAGAGAGAAAAACTATTCTTTTGTCGGTTGTGGTCAGAGCAGGAGCAAGCAATTGTAATAGTTTATCTATTTAACTGAAGATCCTATAGGGAAAATGAAAACTATAAGATCTTAGGGAAAGAAGAGAAAGGAAAGTAAACTACAAAAGGAAAAGAAATTTGTTACTTTTGAGAAAATCAAGATTCCACAATGATCCAGAAGAAGAGGTACCAACTAATATGTGGCAAAAGAAGACAATCGTAAGTAGGACATCAGTTATTTTGAAAGAACTTTTAAATAGCAATTTGAATACCAAGATAATGGAGGTGAAGGTCATGAAATTCTTATTGAAGAAGCAAAATCTAGCAAGCAATACGAGAAATACCTTATGATAGTTGAGTTAGAAGAAATATTAGGCAAAGCTCATTACACCATTGCTTTTCTACAAAAGAAAAATAGAGAATTACAAAATCAAGTCAGTGAGGCACAAAGACAAAGAAATCATGAAACAATACCCAAATCACCATCATTTGCAGTCGAGGACAAAGGGAAAAAGGTGATTGATCTTGAAGGAGATGATGTCCCTGAAACAATTCATAGAAGAATAAGAACCAAGGCAATGAATAGGAAGGAACAAAGCACTAAAGGCATGATTCCACCTCAATCACAACATTCCATTCAAAATAAGATGTGGGCAGACCTTGAAGATAATAAATAGCATTGGCTAGAAAAAGTGAATGACAATTTGGAAAGGCTACTGCATAAGGCCAACTGAGACATTAACCTCCATAGAAACCTAGCAAGTCATTATGATGCTAAAATCTGAGTCTTAGAGAAAGGATAAGAGTGATAAAGCATAAGCTACAGAAGACCATAAGGAAACTGAGAAAGATCAAGCAAGCCAACACCAGAGGGAGGAGGAACAACCTTGACATTTTGGTTGAAGTAGCCACTAGTTAGTTTTGTAGCCACATCTACAATTTTGTCTTTTGTGAGTTTTTTTCATAAAATATGATAAGGTTTGGTAGGTTTACTTTTTAATTGATGTTAAAAGGATGCCAAAGAAGAAAAACCACCAGCTGCCAACATCATTTAACAACTAAAGGGAGATTAGGGACATTTTGACAATGACTACCTTTTAACTGCACAAAGTCTAAAGGTGTGTTTTGAAAAAGAGTATTAGTTTGCAAAAGAGTATTAGGGCTACATAAGAATGTACCATACTCCCATGCATCCATTAATCTACAAGAATGATCAATAGGCTCCTTAAAAGTAGAATTTGGCACCTAAATGCACTTTGAATGCGCAAAATATCAGAGTTTTTCCTCTTCCAGCCATATTTTTGAAAGCTATTTTATGATCAACCAAAGATGAAACTTGGGAAAATAGAGGAGGTTGTTGTTCCTAAGATGCTAAAGTTAATTAATCTACTTAATATTTCACATAGATATTCTAGAGTGAGAGATTCATTCACATCTTCACAACCTATTTTTATGACTACGCAATGTCCTGTTTTAGCCATATTTTTTTAGAGCCAATTATGATGAACTGGAGTAGCATTTTTAGAAACGGATGGAGGTTTATTTCAAAAAAATATTTATATACAATAACCTCCTTCACGGTTTATACAAGTCATACATTTTTAAATTTATGAGGGTAATTTGGAGACCCATTTTTACAGTTTTTACATAAACAATTGACATGACAATCAGCCTAATCCTTGTCAATATTTCAAATGTTTATAAGATATGATGAAATATGAATTAGTTGGGAGATGGATACATGTAATAGGATGAAGAAAAAGGATGGATTAGGATTAATTAGCATCTATATAATTGTTCCAAGTTAGTTTTGGTTTAGTAAATGCAATCCCTATTTTCTGCATTTAGTTTTTAGGTGCATTGAACCTACTCAATTGACTTTTTGAGGGGGAATTCAATCACTTAGTGATGAATTAGAATCCCTGTTTTGGGTAAATATGAGAAACAAACATGGTTATTTATTAGATGGTTCTATTCCTCAAGTTATTGTAAAAACATTCACCTATGATCTTATCCTTACTGGTAGTGATGCCAACCTTATAAACTATGTGAAGTCCAACCTCAAAAAGCAGTTTGAAATGATAGAATTAGGACAATTGCATTATTTTTTTGGTCTTTAAGTCTTGCAATCCAAGGAAGGTATTTCCATTTCCCAGTCCAAGTATGCTTGTGACCTTCTACACCACTTTCACATGGAAGATTGTAAGCCAACCCCTTCTCCCTTTTAGTCTGGAGTCAAACTTTCAGTCACTTGTACTTCCCTTGAAGCTGATGCTACTTTATATGGTCAACTTGTAAGAAAATTTTTATATCTAACCCATACCTGTCCTAACCTTTCCTTTGTTGTTGGCTTTATTGCTCGGTTTATGCAAAACCCCCATGAAAGTCATTGGAAATAAGCTAAAAGAATAATTCATTATGTTTGAGGTACAATTCAGTTCGGGATTCATTACAGTGCACAAGCATCTCTTCTATTGGTTGGTTTCACTGATTCTGATTGGGCTGGTGACCCTAATGATTGGAAGTCTACTGCAAGTTATGTGTTCACTCTTGGTTCTGGACCTATTACATGGCTTGTAAAAAACAAAGTGCTATTTCTCTTTCTTCATTAGAAGCATAGTATTGTGGTGCCATAGAAGCTAGTAAGGAAACCCTGTGGCTTCATTAGATCCCGCCAGAGTTTGGCTTTCAGCAGCAGCATCCGACTACACTTTGGTGTGATAATCAAAGTGTCATTCAACTATGCAAAGATCCAATCCAACATTAGCACAACTAACACATTGAAATACACATGCACTTCATCAGAAAGCTCATTCATGACCATGTTCTAGAAGTTCAATATTGTACAACTGATGATCAAGCCGCAAACATCTTCATGAAGGCTCTCATGGAGGCAAATTTTACTAAACTTAGATTTATGGTTGGAGTTCAGGAAGTTGTCACTAAGGGGGGATAGGCTATAATGCCTCCTTCCTTCTCCTATTGTGTCACATTTGTACATCCCTCAATCCTATCCCAAGTTGTTCTTAAGGGGGGATGTTAGGATATTCCGACACATAGGAAATAGTTAAGTATGACTTGGTATAGTCTAGAGTTTGGTAAAGTGTGTTTTTTTACTATGTACTTTTGTAACTTACAATGAGATGGTTACGATATGTTTTAAACATTAAGTGATCTGACGGTTCATTCTCTCCTAGGTATTACTGACACTTGATCTATGGCTTAACACCTGATTGGTTTATGATCTCTATTTAAAGACCATGGAGGGTCATTTGTAGTGTGACCATTCATGAAAGAATTTAATGTAAATTTTGGTTTCTTTTTATTAATAAATTGCTTGAAGTTGCCCCGTTGGCTCAAGCCGTGAACTGTTTCCCTCTTTGAGGATTTTAACCACGTCAAGAATATTGGTGTATTGATCTATGATATGTTTGTGAGTGGTATCCTTTGGTGTTCTATCTGAAAAACTTACCCTATAAATTCTTACACAAATTTTTCTATCTTTACAATAATTTTAGAATGAATTTTAATATCTCAACTATCATTATTTATTTCAATCATGTAAACATTAATTGAAGAAATATAAAACCAAGAAATATAAAACCACATATCATGAAATTAGAATATGATGAAGATCCATATCATAAAATTAAACTTTTCCAAGTCTCAAATATCTTTTTTTCAGTCTTGGCTCTCTGAAACATTCAATTAAAGAATGTAAACCATATGTTACGGAAGTAAACTTTGAGGAAGATCCACATCATAAAATTAAAATTGGATGAAAATCCATATTTGAGATTTTTCATTCGTGACCGTTTTTACAAATTTCATTGTTCTTGAATGTAATCACAGAGACTCCAATATAATTTTAATCCTTTGATGTATTTCATTCATGCAAGGTTTTGGTTCTCTACACCTTGGGTAAGGCTATTTTGTTGCATAAGTTTCGTTAGTATTACTTGTTATATACAATTTTATATTATTATTTTTTTCAAATATTCCGATCAAAGTTATGAAATTTCGAAATTTTGTTTTGAAAATTTTAATTTATGAAAAGTATTATAATTTTTTTATATATTTATTTATGATTTTGTAGGTTTGATATGCAGCTTGAGAAACCATGACTCAGGGGCATCTAATTCGTTAAAGTGAATCATGGCTTGGACTCGTCCGGGGGCATGCCAGCACTAAACTAACTGGATTTTTAGCATGTCTCCTCGCCTAGCACAGGTGCAACAACTTCATCACATCTGGGCTAGGGCCACACTAGCCAATTCATTGCACCTGGCTAGGGCCAAACTAGCCCTAAGCTGACTGGATTTTTATCATGTCTTCTCCCATAGCATAGAAGTAACAACCTCATCCTACGCGACCTAGGCCACACCAACGCTAAGCTAAGTGAATTTTAGCATGTCTCATCCCCTAACATAGGTGCAACAACCTTTGTGAGGTTTAGGAAGCCCATCTCCAACCAATTGTCCTAATAAAACTTGACAATACAAATATTTATTTTTGTTTAACTATATATAACACATTAAATACAAATAATTGTTTTTTTGGTTCATTTATTGCAATGTTAAATGGTTTTCATTTTCCATATAAACAATTTCTTTTAAATATATATTATTATTGAATGATAATATATTATTAAATACATAATGGTAATTATAAAATATAAACCAATATATAATAATAAAATATTTTAAAATTAAATTATAAATAAAATATTTAAAAATAATTCATAATAAATTAAAGATTATATATATATAAATAATGATAATAATAATGATAATGACGAGGTGTCTATATACTATTACAATTAAAAAATATTATAATAATTAATTTAGATAATATTTATATGGGTAGAAATTGTAAATAAAAAAATACTTATTAAAATAAGTTTTTTTATAATGTAATATAAGATATGTTTATAAAATATTTAGTATATATTAAAGGAATATTTAAAAACCAATATATATATATATTAAAATAAGGAAAAAATATTTCAATATTTCTTATAAAGTAAATATTTCAATGTCTATTTTAATAAAACTAAAATTGATCACTAATTTTTAAAAACATAAAAAAAATTAATATTTAGCATGGAATTGATAAGTGATATCAATAATTCAAACTAAAAATTTTAGTAACATAAAAAAAATTAATGTTTAGCATGGAATTGATAAGTGATATCAATTATTTCTCTCAGTATAAGGAAAAGATAAACAAAAAATTACGTATAAAATATTTCAAAAAATTATTATAAAATTAAGGAATCACATAAAAGATATATAATTTCTTCATACTCAATGTATGAATAAAAGTGTGAATACATAACAATGTAATCAATATGAAGAAAATACCTAAATGTGATCCATAATATGATATATAAAACATATATTTTAATTTTAAAATATATGCCATATATCAAAATGAAAATATAATAAAATGCTTGCTTATATTTATTCTTTTGATTCATAATAATTTCAAATTTAAATAAATTTGCGCTCATGTAATACATCAACATTAATAAAAATAGAAATAGAAATATTTTTTTAGATAAACAACTAGAAAAAGTTATTGCTCGTTTTCCCTTCCAACCAATAATCCTCGGTTGCGACTTCAATTTAGGAAAAGCAAGTTCGCCCGAAAATACATACGGGGATAACACACTGAAACATGTTCATAACTTAGAATAACATAAAATGTGTGACTATGAAAGCAGCGACGAGAGGGACAAGTAGAACCAAATTCGAGCTTTCTTATTTTACCATCGAATCGCACATCCAACTTCACCCAGACAAAACCATACTAGAAAGGAAATTCAATCCTAGACTGCATGGTCACCATTAGTAATGGAAAATAGTGACATTACATTCAACGACCACATTGCCATTTTGCGCGAGGGAATGAGTGCGAGCGAGTGCGTAACCTCGAGCCATCCGAAACAATCCGCTTCCTCCCACGATGGGCATTTCTCTAACAGGATGATAAATTGGGTTAATGCCCACCAGAGAGTGGGTGCTGCCGTTGTACTTGTCGCTAGAGAAAACAAGGGTCACCACCATCTGCATAGCGGTTTCCTCTAATCCAGATAAAGTGTAGAGACCCTGCATTCTCCCTAGCAACTGGGAGGTGGGCTCTGGTCCTTTCGTTACTATGGCGTCCATGACCACCACCAGGCCGACAAGAGTAGGGGAAGAGTTGGTTCCGTTAGCCCTCGCCACTGACATGGTAGTCACATTTTTTCCCGAGACCGTGTCATGAAAATAGAAATGCAGGTCGCTTGTTTTCTCCTCCACCTTGCTATCATATCCTTCTTTAGCTTCTGCTATTAATGCTAGCAACAATAATAACAACGTAGCTGCAACTGCAATATTAATAACATTTGACGCAACATCAGCTCTTAGCTTGGCCATCTCTAACTCAAGTTTTATATTAAATTGCAATACAAGGGCTGCTTCTGTGTTTGACCACAAATAAATTAGACTGGGAGATGATGCGTTATATTGTTTCCTTTGGACCATACAATTTTTCAAAGCAGCCGTCACACGCTTCAAGGCAACACATTTTAAAGCAAAGCACCATGCAAAGAGTCACCTTCGGGCGTATGGAGTGTAGTGTTTTTTCAAAGCAGTCCCTTGGACGCATTAGGGGGCACGTTCTAAAGCAAACGTAACGGCCAGGCAGAGAGGCGTCTTTGCCGCTTAATCCGTTGTCAGTTCAAAATCATATGTCAGTCGATTTTCAGTTTGGCTATAAATCAGGTAAGAAAGTGGAAATTTTGTCTTAAATTTTTGAATTATCAAGATTTTGGCGTTTGAATTATTATCGATTTTAAAATAGACACATTCTAGAAACATTTTCGATATCATTAAAAATCATGTTTCCAAATTTAGGAGACCAAAAAAATTGCAATATCAACCTAACCCTATTCAAAATAATAACAAAAATTATAAGTAAAATCAAACGTTGGTATTACTCGAGTGCACTGCAGGGTGTATATTGCTTGCGACCTCATCAGAGGCATCGCTGAGATAGGTTTTAAAGCAAACCGCCCCGAGGACAGGCATCTACGCCGGTTGCCTCTGTGTTACCCAAGGTCATATTCGAGAAGATATTATTATTGTTAAATTAGTAAGGTTGTGAGTTTTCGAAATCTGTATTTAGGTTGCAATTTAAATATTAATATCGACTTAACAACTTCCTAGAATAGCAAGAAGCTCTTATTATTCCTGTGCTCTTTTTCATAGTATTTCTGAAATATTTAAATTTTAATTACATAATCCATTAATTCAAACCGGGGTCTCCACAACCATGAAGTTTAAATATAATCATAATAATGTAAAAATAGTCATGTCTTTCAAAAATAGCGCACTCACGGAATTACAAAAAGATTCAAGACAAAGATTGAATAACCATGTAAAGGACATAAGCAAAGGCGTAAAATATGTGCATAATTCAAAGGTGAAACACTGCGTTCTTAATTAATGAGGCGTAAAATATGTGAATAATTGAAAGGTGAAACACTGCATTCTTAATTGATGAGTTGTTACCTTGGCTGATTTTCTGAAATCCCTGAAATCCTACATGGATATTTGATATACATGGATATTTGATATAATGAGAAAATTAGGTAAAATGTATTGTGGCTAGAAATGACTAATTGCTATATGATTGTTCTTTCTAGCTATACTTTATAAAACACTCATTGATAAATGTTGCACTATAAGTTTTTCTGGACAACTACAAAGTATCTGAGATTGAGATTGAGATGGATACATCTTGTATTCATATTATATCTCCTAGAGAATTGGAAAGTACCATAATTTGGTACCTAGAAGTCTTGATACACCATAGGATGAAAGATTGCTCAATCATTATAGTCAAGTTGTTGTTAGGTCATCGAGTACAACAAGTTCTAAATCAAAATGAGATATCAACATTACATTAAGTTTCTAGTTGGCGCATGTTCAAGTTAACATTTTTATATGTGAGTGGAGAAGCATGGACACTTCTTTTGGTTTTGAAATTGATTCATTGTTTGGTGTGTGTAGGCCCATAAAGGGATGTCTTGGTGTGTTCGAGGTAATAGTTAGATGAAAATGTAGTGTACCTAAGGGGGATAATCGGGTACAAAGGGAAGTACCCAAGGAAATAACGTAATAATGGGATGGGTCATAGTAATAAATAAGGTGGTTAACCTGTATCATGTAAGGGACCACAAGTAGTTAGTAATAATGTAATGGGCCCATGGTATTAGATAGATGGTATTGAAGGAACCATGGTAATAACCCATGGTGTTGTATGTATGAGGCCTATATAGAGGCTAGAGACTTCCCATTGAGAGATGCCAAGGAATTATTGTATAAATAGGCATATGGTTTGTGGAGTGCTCTCCTTCCTTAAGGAGTGAATATATGGTGTTGCCCTACCTTAAGGGTTTGATCAATAAAGTGAAGCATTTCTATATTAATATTTCTGGGTTTATTTCTATTGTCTTATATTTTCATATCAGATCTATAACAAGTGAGATCAGAGGTATAACAAGTGGTATCAGAACACTTTCTTGGGCAAAAGTGGAGATTTTTTTTTTTTTTTTGCAAGAACTTTCTGAGCGATGAGTTTGCAAATCAGATCTATATGTTTTTGGGCAAAATCTACAAAATCTAATTGTAGATCTGGATTCTTTGAAAAAAATGCCCAAGTTCAAAAAAAAATTGGCCAAATCGGAGTCCGAATGAAGGAAATATCACTAATCTAAAAATTAGTGGTGTTGTAGACATTTTCGGGGTGGCGAATTTTCAGATCAGATCTGTATGATTTGGGGTAAAATATACAAAATCTAATTTCAGATCTGAATTCTTTATGAAAAATACCCGATTTAAAAAAAAATCGGTTGAATCGGAGTCTGGATGAAGGAAATATCGCTGATCTAAAAATCAATGGTGTTGTAGACATTTTTTCGGGTAGCGAGTTTGCGGCGCAGATCTGTATGTTTTGGGGTAAATTCTGAAAAATCTAATTGCAGACCTAGATTCTTTGTGAAAAATTACCCAATTTGAAAAAAAAATCGGTCGAATCCGAGTCCGAATGAAGGAGATATTGGTGATCTAAAAATTAGTGGTGTTGTAGACATTTTATCAGGGCAGCGAGTTTGTGATGCAGATCTGTACATTTTGGGGCAAAATCTGCAAAAAACTAATTGCAGATCTGCATTCTTTATGAAAAATACCTGATTCAAAAAATAAAAATAGTTGAATTGGAGTCCAGATGAGGAAGATATCATTGATTTAAAATCAGCTCTTTTTCCAAAAATTTTGGTGATGGTAGGAGAGTTTCAGTGCAGATCTGAAATTCTAGTGCCTAAATTAGGATTTCTATTACATGGAAAGATGTAGAATGGTCATTCCATTTTCGAAAATAGGTCATAATAAATATTTTGGGCAATAATGACTAAACTGTGGCCACTTTAAATTTTCGCGAAGTAAGTGATTTTTTTTTTTTTGTGCCGTCTAACAAGATGCTTTTTACAGGAAAAGATAATGACCCTACTATTGAAGAATTCATAAAACAAAGAAAGTTCACATATGGTACAGATTGGAAGGATTTAGTGTAGCTTGGTTTCAAAGATGAGGCTACCAAATGTTGGTTCTCACTTGAAAACAAGTAGTTGACCAAATTTTTAGATGCAAAATTTGAAAGAGTTCTTTTAGACAAATGGTCTTGTGCTAGAAAAAAGGAGAATGAGACACATAAGGGGTTATTTTCTACTGGTGTCTCCTTATTGCAGGTTCATGGATTGATTCAGAAATAGAAGATCATTGTGTTTATAAATCCTAGTTGCAAGCAAAATCTCATAAATGTCAATTTGACAAAAAAATTACAAGTGCCAGCAAAACACATGGAGCACACATAGGTTAATAATGAGCAGGTGCAAGTTTATAAAGATTTGAAGATTTCTATGGACAAGTATGTATTGCATTCTGATTTTTATGCTTCAGATATGGCTAATGAGGATGTTGTTTTGGGATACCCTTAGATGGAATCAATGGGTACTATAAATATTAATGTGTAGAATAAATTCCTGAAGCTCTGGTATAAAAAGAAGAAGATTACATTATAGGATATTTCCATCAATAAGCAGGTAGAGTCCATGGAGGCTAAAGCAGAAGATGTTCCAGGGACTAACATATCAGATGATGAGCCCTTGATGATCGACAATCAAACACAAATGAAGGTTGAAGTAGAAAATGTTATAGGCACTGATACATTAGATGAGGACTCAGTGGTTGAAGTAATATTGGAAGATAATAAACAACAACAAGCACCACAACATGTACTAGATACCACTCAGGCTCCACTGTTGGTTAAAACTTCAGCATATCACCACCTACATCACCCTACAAGAAAACAACCAACAAGATGGCAACAAATTAGCCATAAGGACAACAACCCCAGCATGAAAGATAGTGAGAAGCGAAGGTCCACCTACTACACATTAACACAAAATAGCTGCCATGGTCAACTTCCATCTTAAGCGAGCAAGACACTAGCAAGATCAAGGGTTCACCTTTCTCTTGGATGGCTAGATGCACATGCATGGTACCAGTGGACTACACTTTTGAGTAGATCTTATTATTTATGTTCTTCCCATGCTTCAGGGATGAAACATGTTAAGGTGGGTGGAATGTAGTGTACGTAGGGGGGATAATATGGGGTGCAAAGGGAGGTACCCAAGGGAATAATGTAATAATGGGATGGGCCATAGTAATAAATAAGGTGATTAACTCATATCATGCAGGGGACCACAAGTAGTAGTAACAACGTAATGAGCCGATGGTATTAGATAGATGGTATTGAGATAACCATGGTAATGACCCATGGTATTGTATGTATGAGGCCTATATAGAGGCTAGAAACTCCCCATTGAAAGATGTCAAGGAATTATTGTATGAATAGGCATATGGCTTGTGGAGTGTTATTCTTCCTTAAGGAGTGAATGTATGGTGTTACCCTACCTTAATGGTTTGATTAATAAAGTGAAGCATTTCTATCTTATTATTTCTGTGTTTATTTTGCTATTGTCTTATATTTCATATCAGATTATAACAAGTGGATTAGAGTTATAAACAAGTGGTATCCAGAGCACTTTCTTGGGCAAAAGATGGAGATTTTTTTTTTTTTTTTTTTTTAGGAACTTTTTGGGCGGCGGGTTTGCAGATCAGATCAGTATGTTTTTGGGTAAAATCTACAAAATCTATTGCAGATCCGAATTCTTTGAGAAAAAACACCCAAGTTCAAAAAAAAATCGGCTAAATCAGAGTCCGTATGAAGAAGATATCGCTGATCTAAAAATCAGTGGTGTTGCAGACATTTTTCAGGGTGGCAAATTTGCAGATCAGATTTGTATGATTTGGGGAAAAATATCAAAAATCTAATTGCATATTTGAATTCTCTGTGAAAAAATACTCAATTAAAAAAAAATAGTGGAATCGAAGTCCAGATGAAGGAGATATCGTTGATCTAAAAATCAGTGGTGTTGTAGACATTTTTTCCGGGCAACGAGTTTGTGGTGCAGACCTGTATGTTTTGGGCCAAAATCTGAAAATTTAATTGTAGATATGGATTCTTCGTGAAAAAATACTCGATTTCAAAAAAAAATCAGCCGAATCGGAGTCCAGTTGAAGGAGATATCACTAATTTAAAAATCAGTGGTGTTGTAGACATTTTTTCGAGGCAGCGAGTTTGTGGCGCAGATTTGTACATTTTGGGGCAAATCTGTTAAAAACTAATTTTAGATCTGGATTCTTTGTGAAAATATACTTGATTTAAAAAAAAATCAATCGACTCAGAGTTTGGATGAGGGAGATATCGTTGATTTATAATTAGCTCTTTTTCCAGAATTTTTGGTGATTGCAGGAGAGATGCAGCTCAGATCTGAAATTCCAGTGCCTAGATCGGGATTTCTATCACATGGGAAGATGCAGAATGGTCATTCCATTTCCGAAAACAGGTCATGATAAAGATTCTGAGTAATAATGACTAAACTGTGGCCACTTTAAATTTTCGCAAAGTAAGTGATTTTTTTTTTTTTTTTTGTGATGTCTAGCAAGATGTTTTTTACAGGAAAAGATAATGGCCCTACTATTGAAGAATTCATAAAAAAAAGAAAGTTCACATATGGGATAGATTGGAAGGATTTAGTGTGGCTTGGTTTCAAAGATGAGGCTACCAAATGGTGGTTCTCACTTGACAACAAGGAGTTGACCAAACTTTCAGATGCTGAATTTGAAAGAGTTCTTTTAGACAAATGGTCTCGTGCTAGAAAAAAGGAGAATGACACATGTAAGGGGTTATTTTCTATTGGTGTCTCCTTATTGCAAGTTCATGGATTGATTCAAAAAGAGAAGATCACTGTGTTTATAAATCCTAGTTGCAAGCAAAAACTCATAAATGTCAATTTGGCGAAAAAATTACAAGTGCTAGCAAAATACATGGAGCACACACAGGTTAATAATGAGCAGGTGCAAGTTTATAAAGATTTGAAGATTTCTATAGACAAATATGTATTTCATTCTAATTTTTATGCTTCATATATGGCTAATGAAGATGTTGTTTTGGGATACCCTTGGATGGAACCAGTGGGTACTATAAATATTAATGTGCAGAAGACATTCCTGAAGCTCTGGTATAAAAGGAAGAAAATTACATTACAGGATATTTCCATCAATAAGCAGGTAGAGTCCATGGAGGGTGAAGCAGAAGATGCTCCAGGGACTGACATATCAAATGATGAGCCTTTGATGATCGACAATCAAACACAAATGGAGATTGAAGTAGAAAATATTACAGGTAGTGATACATCAGATGAGGACTGAGTGGTTGAAGTAATATTGGAAGATAATAAACAACAGTAGGCACCAAAACATGTACCAGATACCACTCAGGCTCCACTGTTAGTTAAAACTTCAGCATATCACTACCCACATCACCCCGCAAGAAAACAACCAACAAGATGGCAATGAATTAGCCACAGGGACAACCCTTGCATGACAGATAGCGAGGAGCAAAGGTTCATCTACTACACATCAACACAAAAGAGCTGCCACAGTCAACTTCTATCTCAAGCGAGCAAGGCACCAGCAAGATCGAGGGTTCTCCTTTCTCTTAGATGGCTAGATGCACGTGCATGGTACCAATGGACTACTCTTTGAGTAGATTTTATTATTTGTGTCTTTCCCATGTTTCGGGGACGAAACATGTTAAGGGGGGTGGAATGTAGTGTACTTAGGGGGGATAATATGGGGTGCAAAGGGAGGTACCCAAGGGAATAATGTAATAATGGGATGGACCATAGTAATAAATAAGGTGGTCAACCCGTATCATGTAAGAGACCACAAGTAGTTAGTAATAATGTAATGGGCGGATGGTATTAGATAGATGGTATTGAGGGAACCATGGTAATGACCCATGGTATTGTATGTATGAGGTCTAAATAGAGGCTAGAGACTCCTCATTGAGAGATGTCAAGGAATTATTATATGAATAGACATATGGCTTGTGGAGTGCCCTTCTTCCTTAAGGAGTGAATGTATGGTGTTGCCCTACCTTAAGGGTTTGATCAATAAAGTGGAGCATTTCTATCTTATTATTTTTGGGTTTATTTGCATTGTCTTATATTTTCATATCAGATCTATAACAAGTGGGATTAGAGCTATAACAGTATCACCATATGATGAAATATTTCTCAATCATTATAGTCAAGTTATTGTTAGTTCATTGAGTACAACAAGTTCTAAATCAAAATGAAATATCAACATTACATTAAGTTTCTAGCTGGCACATGTTCAAGTTAACATTTTTATATGTGAGTGGAGAAGCGTGGACACTTCTTTTGGTTTTGAAATTGATTTATTGTTTGGTGTGTGTAAGCCCATAAAGGGATGTTTTGGTGTGTTCGAGGTAATAGTTAGATGAATCAAGTCATGATAGGTCCAAACTAGGTGTTTTGGTTCCTATGAGAAGTAGGTGAACTCATCTTAACTATGAAAGTGCCTATTTATGCTTATATGTATAAGTTGATGTGGGAATTCAATCTTGCTTTAACATAGATATTTCCTTAATGAAGAAATTGTACAACCATAAATGTAGTTTTAAATTCTCAGAGTTGGATGTGTGTTGTCGGTAATGTTAGGAGACTGAACAAGGAAGGATGATAAAAGGTGCTAGAAAAGAGTGCTTGAATAAGGATAAAGATGTCATTATTGATGCAGTAGATATTTCTTTTATGTTTTATCTAAAAAAAGATAATGAAAGTTCTTATGATATTAGCGATGATTGATTATGGTAACAACATATATTGAACAATGGTGGGAAAGAAAGAACAAAACGAAGTAAATTTTGTGAGGTGTGACTTGACTATGATGTGACCACACATTGTAGCATGTTTATGATGTCATGCTCTTGAAAAGTTTGATTTTGTACCCAATATCTTCATGAGTGGATTTTGTAATGTATTTACTTCTAAATATGCAAAAGGTATATCATTGTAAATCTTGGATGGTCACGTTTCTTGCTTTGCTATGTTTCCTAATGACTTTGATAACTTGTTTAAGATATTGTAGTATCTCTTAATATGAATTTATTTAAAATTAGGAGCAAGCCATATTGGTTATAGACTCATGGAGGTGAAATTTACATTCAGGGGGAGTTCATTAACAAATTTAATGAAATAAGTACATGAAGGTAAATCCTATTAGAAAAATAGTTATATTGGCTAGTTACCTCTATGTATTTTGGTGGATAATTTTCCTTTATAGGGACTTTGAGAGTTTGGTGATATCTACATGATAAAGGTAGTAGATGAAAATGCTAGGTCAAACCAAATATAATTTTTTTGATTAAGAGGTTCTTCATGTCTTGATTAAATATGTGAGAAAATCAATAAAACACATAGAAATAAAACATTGTGATTATCTTCAAAACCTAAACTTGAAAAAACTATATCGTGATAGATCTTTTTTCTCTTGCGCAAAATGAACCTTACGATGGACAACACCAATATTGTTTATGGGGTTTAGTTGATGATGTTGGACCTGCCAACATGTCAAGGGATCTCCCCAGTAAGAAGTCCCAACTAGACCTTAGACCGTTTGGTGTAGGAGTCCCACAAGTGGGTCGTATGGTATTGCCTTAACCATGCTTATGTGTAGAGGTGAGTAAGATGTCCTTGTTGGTAGCAGGGGTGTGAACGCTTCTAACAAATGGAAAGCGGGGTGAGTGTGCCCCTTGGAAACCTATGAAAGCACATGGCTAAGAAGAGAACGCACGAGTGAAGATGAATCACAAATTGGAAAGCAAGTAAGCTGACAATCTAAAGTGATGGTTAAACCAACAACATACTTCAGTAAGATTCATACATACATATACAGAAAGAGGCTATACACAAATGCATAAGAAAACATATACATATATCATTATAGTAAACAAGATAGCTGAAATACAATAACAACATATGCATGAAATGTGTTGGCTCTGTTATATTAAGAAGTGAAAGTTCCAATCATATAGTACAACCATGATCGACCACTAGTTTCGATAGCAGAATGTTACAGTCACTTCCATCTGCTCCTCCAAAGAGATGTACTGGCTTGACACTCTGGTGAAGCCAAAACTTGCTACAATACTCTCCAATATTTCTCTAAGATACTCCTATCGAAAGCTTGGCTGACCAAAAGCCTCTACAATGAGCTATAAGGGACTATATATAGCAAAGGGTGGGGTGTTGTAGATCTAACCCGGAAATATAATGATAATAGAAATAACCCAAGAATAAAAATAGATAGAAATTCTTCTTTATTATCAAACCCTTATGGTAGGGCAACACCATACATTCACTCCTTAAGGAAGGAGAATACTCCACAAGCCATATGCCTGTCCATACAAAAATACTTCTCTTCATATCTCTCCATGTGGAGTCTCTAGCCTCTATATAGGCCTCATACATACAATACCATGCATCATTACCATGGTTTCCTCATACCATCAACTAATACCATGGGCCCCTTACATTATTATTAACTACTTGCGGTCCCTTACATGACATGGGTTAACCACCTTATTTATTACTATGGCCCATCCCATTATTACATTATTACCTTGGGTACCTCCCTCGGTACCCCATATTACCCCCCTAGGTATATAACATTCCACTCCCCTTAGCATGTTTCGTCCCCGAAACATGGGAAGAACACAAATAATAAGATCTACTCAAAAGAGTAGTCCATTGATCCCATGCACGTGCATCTAGCCATCCAAGAGAAAGGTGAACCCTCGATCTCGCGGGTGCCTCGCTCGCTTGAGATGGAAGTTGACCGTGGTAGCTCTTCTGTGTGTAGTAGGTGGATCTTTGCTTCTCCCTATCTATCTTGTGGGGGTTGTGACTAACTGGTTGCCATCTTGATGGTTGTCTTGCGGGGTGATGTGGGTGATGATATGTTGAAGTTTTAACCCACAGTGTCTTCTTCTTTAATTCACCCTGTTGAGGTGCCTGTTGTGGTGTTTTCTTTTCCAATATGACTTCAACCACTGATTCCTCCTTTGATGTATCAGCACCTGTAACCTTTTCTGCTTCAGCCTCTGTTTGTGTCTGATTGTCGACCATCAACTACTCATCATCTGATATGTCAGACCTTTGAACATCTTCTGCTTCAGCCTCCATGTGCTCTATCTGTTTATGGATGGAAATATCCTGTAATGTAATTTTCT
>APFE031071419.1:0-13390 GCA_000404065.3 Pinus taeda
TGAACTATTCAAAAATCATGAGAAATTAGTCAGTTACGACTACCTCTCATGGAAATGGTCATACGTTTGAATGACTTACTTAACGCAGTTGAATCCCAAAAATGATATCTAATATAACAAATCCGTTGTAATTTCCTCTTCGCTCTCATATAACCTCCTATCTTTCTTTTGCTCAGAATAATAATACACATCCGCAATACAATTCCCTCATTTATACTGAGGGTTGCCTTCTAGGGAAGAAAAACCCTATATTAAGATAACTTATACCGTTAGATCATCCACCTAATGAACGACTCAGATTAAATACAAAATTACAATATTTTACATAGAAAATTTTCATCTATTTTTAGCTCTGGGGGAGATTCCCTCGAATCCCCACTGGGGGTGGCCTCATAAAAGTCATCGTCACCCCCCTGGAACCCCCTAATGGTGATTAAATAGGTGGAGCTTTTGCCCGTTAAGAATGGGGATCCAATTCGGCTGAAACAAAGAAACTCTGAACAATTAGGAAGATAATCAGGCTCTACACCTAACAATCACCCACTTGGAGATTGATTATATAAACTCCATCGTTGCTTCATTTGCTAGAAAATGACTCCACTTGGACATGGATGTTTCTCATATTCACCATCATACTTGAAGACCAATTGAAACTGAGTATAATCTTAGTTTCTCCCTGGTTACAACTTTTATTAACATATCTACAAGATTTTGGCTAGTGTGTATCTTTTCTAGCTTCAACTGTCCATCTTCCAAAATCGATCGTATGAAATGGTACTTGATCTATATATGTTTAGTCTTGGAATGAAATTTTGCGTTCTTTGTAAGATGAATGACACTATGGATGTCACTGTATAACTTTCCCATCTCTTGCTTCTTTCCCAATTCATCCATAAACCTTTGTAACCAAATACTTTCTTTACTAGCCACTGTAGAAACAACATACTTTGCTTTCGTTGCTGAAAGTGCAACATTGTTTTTCAATTTTGAAACCCAACTGAAAACTGTTCCACCTACAGTAAACACATACCCTATGGTGCTCCTCATATTATCTTTATCACCTGCCATTTATGCATCAATATATCCCTGTAGAGAAATGTTTGAATTGCCAAAGCATAATGCTTGATTTGTGGTAACTCTCAAATACCCGAGAATACACTTCACTACCATCCAATGATCTTTTCATACTCTTTTCTTGTATTGTTCATATACCTACTTACAACTCCCACTACATGTGAAATATCAAGCCTTGTGTAGATCATTACATACATTAAGTTTCCAACTACTGATGCATATGGAACTTTACACATATAATCCATCTCTTCCTGAGCCTTAGGACATGTCTCCTTACTTAGTTTGAAGTGGCTAGCCAGAGGTGTACTAACTGTTTTTTCATTCTGCATATTAAATATCTCCAACACCTTTTCTATGTATTCAATTTGAGACAATGTTAATTTGCGATTTTTCTTGTCTCTAGTTATTCTCATACTAAGGATTTGCTTTGTAGCACTCAAATCCTTCATTGCAAATGAATTTTCCAATTTTCCTTTGAGCACATTTATTTCCTGCATGTTAGAACCTGCAACAAGCATGTCATTTACATACAATACCACTATAATATAGCTGCCATCATTTTCCTTTTTAAGATAAACACAATGGTCAAAATGACATATAGTATAACCTTGTTCAGACATAAATCTATCAAATTTTAGATACCACTGCCTTGGAGCCTGTTTTAAGCCATACAAACTCTTCTTCAATTTGCACACTAACTTATCCTTCCCTTTGATCTCATACCCTTGTGGCTGCTCCATATATATTTCTTCCTCCATATCCCCATGGAGAAAGGCTATCTTTACATCTAATTGCTCAAGATGCAAATCTTCTGTTGTCACTAGACTTAAAATAGTTCTAATTGAAGTCATTTTAACAACAGGAGAAAAAATTTCATCAAAGTCTATACCTTTATTTTATGTAAACCCTTGCACCATAAGTCTAGCCTTATACCTCTGTTTACCTCCATCTTCTTCCTTCAACCTATAAACCCATTTATTCTGTAATGCTATTTTAACTGTAGGAAACTTGACTAAGTCCCAAGTTTGGTTATGCATCAGGGAGTCCATGTCTTCTTCCATTGCTTTCTCCCACTTCTTCCTAGTTTCTACTTGCATTGCTTCTTCATATATTTCTAGTTCACCAAAATCAGTGAACAATACATAATATAATGAAGGAGAGTATTGTTTAGGGGGTTTACTTATCCTGGTAGATCTTCTAACACCACTTACATGTGTTTGAGGTACTTGTTGTTTTTATGGTTTTTATGGCTGCTGATCATTATGATTTTCAGGCACCTTTAGTTTTTCTATGATCTCATCAAGCACTGCATATTATTTGTTTTATTTTTCCTATTTCCTTCCCGGCATCTGATCCTTATATAAGACATTTTCATTGAATATGATCTCTCTGCTCCTAATTATTTTGTGATTTTCATAATCATATAAGAGATGAAAAAAATCATCTACACCATATCCAATAAAGGTACATTTCTTTGATTTTTCCTTGAACTTTGTTCTATTTTCTTTATTGACGTGGACAAAAGTTTCACAACCGAAAGTCTTTAAAAATGAGTAGTTTACCTTTTTACTTGTCCATGCCTCCTGTGGAATACCACCCTATAAAGAACTTGAAGGTCCTCTATTTATTAGGTAAATGACAATATCTACAACATCAACCCAATATTGTAAGGAAAATCCTGCATGCAATCTCATACACCTTGCACGCTCCACGATTGTCCTGTTCATATTTTATGACACACCATTTTCCTGTGGTGTTCGAGGAATTGTATTCTCTCTACAAATTCCATGTTATGAACAATAGTTATCAAACTCTTTGCTGTAGTATTCACCTCCATTATCTGATCTAAGACACTTCAACTTCTTTCTTGTATCATTCTCAACCAAAGTTTTCCATTTCTTGAAAGTATCAAATACATCAAATTTATTTCAAATATAATAAATCCAGGTTTTCCTAGTTGCATCATCAATATAAGTAAGTTAATAGCGAGAGATACTGAGAGATGATACCTGAGTATGTCCCCATACATCTATATGCATAGGCCCTATTTTTTCTCTCTTCTTTTCCTTCCCAACTCTGATAAATCTGACTCTCTTTTGTTTTCCATAAATACATAAACATGGAAACAATTTTCTTGAGTGAATAATCAACATCCCCTTCTCACTCATGTGCCCAAGCCTATGATGCCATAGTGTTGTATCTGCTCCTATGGAGGTTAAATCATTAAAAAAATAGAAATACTATTGCATAAATACAATGTACCAACCTTTTCTCCTTTTTCTATTATTAGGGCTCATTTAGTGACCTTCCAGGTTTTGTCTGTAAAAGTAGTTACATAGCCTTCACCTCCTAACTGCACTATTGAAATTAGATTTTTCTTCAGATTTGGAACACATCTTACCTCCTTCAATAGCCATTGGTTTCCATTTTGTTGCTTTATAAAAACCCGATCCATTCCAACAATTTTACATGGTTTATCATCACCCAGACGAACTTGTCCAAAATATCCTTGAATTTAGCCATGAAAATGTTTCCTATTAGCTGTGGCATGGAATGATGCCCTTAAATCTACTACCCATGCATCAATAATATTATCTAATGAAAGAATAAAAGCATATTGCAACACATCACCTATCACATTCGCTTCTTGATTGTTCTCTTGATATCCATCTCCTTCTTTACCCTTCTGAGATTTGTAGTCTATCTTCAAGTGTCCTTTCTTCCCACATTTCCAACACAATATCCCTGATCTATATTTGGATCTCCCTTTTCTCGACTTACTACAATTTCCTAGGCTCCTACCTCTTTCCATTTTTCTTCCACTAGTCTCTGTAGTCAAATAATTACCTGATGTCTCACCAAATTTTTTTTGACGCATTTCCTTGCTAAGGATGGCACCAATAACATCATCAAACTTTAAAGTACTAGATCTAGAGACAGAGTTACTAATAGCCATAACTAGGCCATTCCAACTTTCTGGAAATGAGCACAAAAATAACAAATCCCTAAATTCATCATCAAAATTTACCCCTACAGAACTTAACTAACTAGTAACCGTGTTAAATTCATTTAAATGATCAACAACATATCCACCTTCTGACATCTTCATATTAAACGGGCCCTTCATAAGA
Source organism: Pinus taeda (assembly GCA_000404065.3). Lineage (NCBI taxonomy): Eukaryota > Viridiplantae > Streptophyta > Pinopsida > Pinales > Pinaceae > Pinus > Pinus taeda. The sequence continues at coordinate 4,206 of APFE031071419.1, forward strand.
AATACCTTATTTGAGGTTGATGGTTTTTCATATATTTTGGCCAATGCCATTATTAAACCTTCCATTGTCATTTCCTTTGAAATGTTGAATTCCACAAACGCTTCCAGACACAACCATATTATTCCTCGTGCCTTTTTGTCAAGAATATCCCATTCTGCGTCTGTCATATTGGTCAACTTCTTTGATTTTCTGCTCAATGGTAGGTACATATCTTTCTCGTACAAATAATATTCCATATGAATCTTCCACAGCTAGTAGGTTTGGCCATTAAATTTCTTAACCCTAAACCTACCATCTTCCACCATTTCTCCCACTCGAACCAGGAACCATTCTTTCCTAAGAGTTTATCAGCCAAATAGACCTTCGACTCTGATACCAGTTGTTAGAAATTAATTAAAGGAGTAATGGAATGCATAAAATATTTCAAAAACACAAATAAAGAAACGCATAAAACAAGAAAGTCACATATATACGTGTTCACCCAATTTGGGCTATGTACAGGAACTAATAACTAGTCCTTCCTTTTATATTATCCAGCAAAATGAAAAGATACAACCTACAACATATCTGATGTAATTTCCTCTTTTCTCTCACACAACCTCATCTATTTCTCTCGCTCATAATAATAATACACAACCACAATATAATTCCCTCATATATATCGAGGGTTTCCTTCTAGGGAAAAATACCCTAAATTAATAGAACATCTATTGTCAGATCATCCGCTTAATGAACAACCTAGATTGACTATGAAATCACAATATTTTACAAGGAAAATTTTCATCTATTTTTAGCTTCGAGGGCACTACCCCTGAACCCCCATCAAGGGGGGTCTCATAAAAGTCACTGTCACCCCCACCTGGATCCCCTGACGATAAATATATGGGTGGCATTGCCGCCCCATTAGGAATGAGGATCTAATGCGGGTGAAACAAAAAAATCCCTGAACAATTAGGATGATAATGGGGATCCACACCCAAAAAACACATGTACAACTATAAGAATCCATACAAAAGGGTTGAGGTCCTCCCCTATGTTCAACACAACTAAATTAGAGCTCTCCAAAGTTCAATTGACTGCAATCCCTTTCAGGTGGACCTGATATTTCAACCATTGTGTCCCATTGATGTTGTAATGCCCCTTGCAACTATACATGTAGAATATGTGTGTTTTTAATCCAAAGATAATAAAGCCACCAAGTTTATTGAACGCACTCAACACATCCACCAGTAGGTTCATGATATCTTGGATAAAGCCAATACTAAGTACAAACAATGTCATGATCAACATCGGGTTCCACACAAGTTTTAAGTGGGATACAAAGTTTGGTTGCATTTGCAGAAGGAACACATTGTAGGGGCTCATTAGAAGCTTCATCTATTTTGATACGATCCTTACACCATCGCCAAGGCTATGCGTGACAACACTTTTGAGCTAAGAGTCCCTCCATTCCTTGGATTGCACCCATTGTTCAATGTGGACCACTTTCAACCATACTTTCCACCATTGTTGGACACATCAGACATTGCCAAGTGAATGACACCAAATTGCATTAAACATGCCACAAAAAATTATATCACACAATCAAATTAATAACACTCACCAACGAAGGATCTAACTATATCAGGTTGTCAAAGCAGGATAGCTCCTGCACCAAGGCAAGTGGCTCATCAAGGACCATGTTCAACAAACGTTTTTCAATCTCATGGAGGAATTTAACATGATGGGGACCATTGCTTACTAAGGGAGGATGATTGAACTAGGTGGATATTGGTAGCCACCCACATATTCCACTTGGCTCCTAGCACAAATTCCTATTAGTTTCCTATTTTTCAACACAATTTCCTATTTTGGAAGTTTTCTATTTTTGGTAGTTTTCACATCCTAAACTTTTGGAGTTGTTTTGAGTCCCTAAACGAATTATTTTTGGGAAATAGGAAATCATGACTTGACAATTGATATTTATAGTTGAAATTTGTTGTCCTTAGATAGACCTTTCTAACGAGCTATCATGCACACCAAACATATATCGTATGTGAAAGTGACGACCCCGAGAAGTTGACATTCCAACTTACCACATCGATACCCGTAATCCTTTGGTGCTTTATCACCTAGGGTTAGGGTTTTGTATGTTTATGGTTTCTCATTGTTTCTTCATCCATCAAATCTTTTTTTAGAGTTAAGTTACCATCGTTCGAGCTAGTTTTCTTTCCTTCTGCATTTAAAAAATTTCAACATTTTTATTTATTAATTGAAGTTCAATTTTGCTGTATACATGTGTTTCTGTTTTAAATTTGTATTTCATTTTGTTCCTTCATAATTCCGGACCATCATTCCCCTATTGGAATTATGTTTGAAGGAGCTTGAGTTTATGAGAAATTAATAAAGAGATTTCATGAAATTCAAGATGTTGTGAAAGCAATCAAGTTTAAACATTTACATAGAATAAGATATTTCTATTTCTAAAGGAGAATTCTTGGATATAGGGAATGTCTCTATACTCTATTACTAGCCAAATAAAATCAGGTGAACCTAAGGCAATGTTTCTTTAAGGAAGCATATAGACAATGATAAAATATATAAAAGTACAAAGGAAAAACATGGTGAGGGAAAAGAGGAACAATAAAAAAAAGAATAAGACGTGAAAGAAGAGTATAAAAGATAAGGAGAAACAAACATAGGAAGATCACCTACAAAAATAATTTAAGCATAGCAAGAAGGAACTCAATCAAATAAAAAAAAGAACATGGGAAGATAGACGAACATAATAAAGAAATTAAAGATGGATTTAAGACTGTACAAAAGGATGTGAATTAACAAACTCCTTTTAAGATATATGGTGCAAGGGGAATTGCTAAAAGCAATATAATTGGAGGATTAACAACATTAATATAATCTTCTACCCTTGATACTACTCCTGTCAACTCTATTCCTAGCAATATTTCTCCTACAAATAGGTTTTTATATATTGTGTCTCCACTCAATAGTTGTGTATCCCACACTCAGAAGAAAAGTTTTTCCAAAGTTAGAAGGAAAGAAAGAAATATGGAGAATTTAAGGGCTTCTCTAAAAACCCATATATTTGAAGGAATGCCTCTCATCTTAATTATGGGAAATTCACATAAAAAAAATAGATGCCTCGGGAGAATTTGTAGATGAAAAAAAGGGTTTGTTAAAAATTTGACCAACCACTTAAAGGAATAAAAGGAACTACTTGTGTTACAAAATTAATTCAAGATATAATTGGAGGAAGAACATAAACAACAAATTGATGAACTTGCAAGCATGTATAATACACATGTTCTTATGCTTCATGAGGTTCATGCAAAAGAAATACACTCTATTAAGGAAGAACATTCTAAACGCATAATCAATTCAATAAATGGAAGAGAAACAAATGATATAACTCTCTGGTGATTATAAAATAAAAATTTCAATTCTTGAAATGTAAGTAGAAGAGTTAAAACTGAATAAGCAAATGTTGGATTTCCTTAAAACAAAAGCCTTATTGATTAATGACAAACTCTTCAATTTGTAAGAAGAGTTTTATAATAAGAAGAATGAAAATAAGTTGCAACATGATAAACTCACTAAATATTCTGATCAAATAAATTCTCAATTGATTGAAAAAAATGAAGAACATATTTATTCTGATAATCTTAAATTGTGGGAGGTTAATGATTAATGTATCTCGAATATCTCCCAATATCAACGGATGAATATTAAATTCACTATCAAGTCTCTCTCTTAACACTTGGCTAGGGAATTGTGAATTCACATATGACATCATAACAAATACCAACATACAATGTACAAATATTTGGGATAGGGCACTAGATATTATTGAGGATTTTGAAATCCCAACTTTAGAGTTTCTCGGTCTAGTAGTTTCTTTTGCAACAAGTTTGAATGCTGTAGAGTAGGTGAGAAAATACTAGGTAAAGAAGATAAATGAGCTTAACAAATAAAACAATAGGCTAATTCAAGACCTAATTTCTAGGATTGAAGAATTCTCAAGCTCCATTACTTCTTATATGGCCAAAAAAACAAAATAGCATATGAAATCCCTACTTGTTTCACAAATGGAAACTTAGCATGGAAGTTCCAAGACCTCCCCTTATTACTCAAATGCTCAACAATATTGCATTGTGGCATTCCTTTTTGGAGGAAATGGAGAAGAAATTCAAATAATGAATCTTTTGAACCAAAGAAAGATGTTACTATGCGATTTACTTGCATTTTATTTCTCTTCTATTTTTAGATATCAATTATAAGAAAATATTGTCTATTGCTTATTTTCAGATGTAATTATTATATATTTGATATATCTACAAATGAAAGGGGTTGAAAATTTTTGTACTTAAAATTAGATATTTCTATTTCTATAAATATTCGAATATGATCTGGAGAAAACCAAGTTCTTTTGATGAATCGATGCTTGTGTTAATGAATGCTTGTATAGAAAACATTTAAGTGAGTTTTACAAGTTATTCATTTCTAAGTTTTGTGAGAATTTTCTTTCCATGAATTTGTTGTGATTCAGTAATAAGTGCAAATTAATTAAGGTATATGCCGACATATCTACTACTTGCATAATTATTTTTATGTTAGCAGCGTATGTTTGTGTGGTTTATGATTGTTGAAGTTAATGAATTTCTTCTACCAATTTCAGTAATCTATGTTTATTCTTATACCTTCTTTTCAGTTAAATTTTGTGATCCTATTTAGGATAGATTTTTAATATAAATATTTTAAATATATTACACCCAGTTAATTTTAATATTTATTTAGTGAGGAAATTTGATTTAAGTTGCTCATCTTTGGATGATTTGGAACTGATTTCCAATTCTTTTAGTGGCAATTAAGCCCACATTTCAGTTTGCTAGGTCCCTATAATACTAGTGTAGCCATCATTGTTATTTTCTAGTGTAGCCTCCTATTGTTATTGGTGTTCCCATGTAGCCCCCATATTGTTATTGTTATTCCCCATAGAATCCCACTATTGTTATTATTGTACCCTTACATTATTATTGTTATGTAGGCTCTGATTATATTGTGACCCTTAAACTCCTATACATACCAACGAGGCCTTGTCATTTGTATCATCCAAGAACTGTTTATTTACATGATTTAAAGGAGGTTTCCTCACAAAGAGGTTATTTCTCAAGTCTTTGATCTATCTTTTATTTTATTTTGTGAGCTGGTTGCATAACATTTGGTGTCAGAGCTTTGGATTCTAGGGTTTCGCTACTTCAAACATGACATCTTAGTATTTTCACTATAACTTTTTTTATACTAGGCTTGAAAAGTTGAAATTCAATGCATGTGGACCCAAAATCTTTGTTAACTTCGTGTAAAAATTTCAGATCTTGTTTCACTATATTTTATTATATATGGTCCAAGACATTTAGGGTTTTTGTAGGTTCTAGAGTTCAATCTCAAACATGTTACTTAGGGAAAATTGTCATAACCTTCGCTCTGAGCATCAGATGTGAATTTCATAAAAAGTAATTGAAAGTGCACGGATTTTAGTTTTTCATCAATAATTTTTTGGGCTGAAGGTCGAAACAATGACACATGGTTCTCCGTACAAGTTCGCTCTACTTAACCAGTCTATAATCGGGTCATCGTGGGATACTGGACATAACATTTTCTTGAAGAATCCAAACTTGGTTAGACTTGTGGCATTGGAAATAAAACTTAGAGGGCTACCATAGGAAGAAATTTCAAACCTTTGAGATCCAAAATTGTAGAGATACAATAGATTCAATATATAGCTCCAAAAAACAAGCAAACAAGTGTGTACATTTTTTTATTTTGCAACTCTTTTGTTTGAAAAATTAGTTTAAAGTGATTCAAAGGGAAAAAAGAAGAATAAATATCATTAGTTCATTCCAATATGCCTCGAAGCAAAAAAATGGACATACGCAGTAAGCAACTAGAAATATCTAATACAACACATGAAGAAGAGGAAGAAATGCAACATGATATATCAAAATTACGAGACCAAGTGCAACAAATTTCACTCTCACAAAGAGTAACCAAAAACTATTTGGAGCGATGATGAATGTTAAGATCGATGATTTGAAAGGGAACATGGATGGTTTAAAATAAAAAATAAAAAGAGAAATCGAAGGTTTGAAAGATGGTTTAAAAGTAGATATGGAAGGTTTGACTAAGTTGCCACAATAAATGTTTCCTAATGGTGACAAGGTACTCAATGAAGCTCATGATGAAAACAAAAGGAATGTTAATGATGATTTTAGAGACTCTAACTTTGGATTGAAGACTAATCACATTCCAAGGATTGATATGAGGAAAATTGATGGCAAGTATTTGGTAACATGGATACTACAGATGGAACAATTTATTGATCTACATGATGTGTCAAACACCTAAAAGGTACACATTGCATATTTATATTTAGAACAAAATCAATTTGTGTGGTATTGATGTATTTGTTCTCGTAAATCAATTGTAACTTGGATAATTTTTGTGGAAGAATTGCTCACACATTATGAGGATACAAAGAAAACTACCTTGTTTAGCCAATTGATAAATCTCAAACAAAGGGGTTCAATGGTGGACCATATTGAGGACTTCCAAAAATTGAATATCAAGGTAAATGATATTACAGAGGAGCCTAGGATTGATTTTTAAATAGAGAATTTAGAGGATAACATTCAAAATGAGGTTCTCCTTTTGGAAAATGATTAATTAGAGAAGGCATTGAAGGTGGCAAGAAAATTTGAAAGCAAAATTATCGCAACAAGGAAGTCTACCACTCACAACTATAAAGATGGAAGTGTTTGTACTGCTAGCCTTCCACAACCTACAAGGTTTACACAACAAAAACTGGAGGAAACAATAGAAAAATGGTTTTGTTACAATTGTGATAGAAAATACACTAAATGTCATTAGTGTGCCGAGAAGAAACTATTTTTCATAGATTATGAAAAGGAGGAAGAAAATGAATAAGAAGCATAAAAAGAAGAGGATATACACCAGGAACCAACCCTAGAAATGATATCTTGTAATGCATTGACAAGAATTACCACTCCTCAGACTCTTAAGGTAGAAGGATATATCAAGAAAAAAAGGTAATAATGTTGATTGATTTAGGTAATACCCATAAATTTATTCATTGTAGGATAGCCAAGGAATTGAATTGCTTTCTATATCCAACACTAGAGTGTCAAGTGATGGTTACAAATGGAGGAACTATAAATTGCTATGGGAAGTTCCATAATATCAATCTAACCATGGGAGATGTATTAAATAGTCAAATTATTTCCATTCCAATGGGTGGTGTTGATATTGTACTAGGAGTCCAATGGTTATAATCTTTGGGGATGATAGCTTTTAATTTTCAAGAACATTTCTTGAATTTTTTATGGGAAGGAAAGGACATTGAATTAAGGGGTATCATAGGGAAACTTGGGAAGATAATAATATCTAATTGCATGAAAAATATTTTAAACAAGGAACAACGTGGGGTAATTACACAATTAAGTTCACTAGATTTTCAAACATTTAAGTCATCCATTTCTCTAGATCTCAAAAAAGTCTTAGGCATTCATTCCAAGGTGTTTGAGAATCCCAAAAGCCTCCCACCAATTCATGATTATGATCATTCTATTCACTTGATTCTAGGAAGTGTTCCTCCAAACATCATGTAGAAATTTTGAATAATTTAACACATATTCAACATATATTATCCTGATCATGTACTATTGCGGAAAACATACACAATACATAAGCTCCTCTACGTTGATCATCAATATAGCAGCATCAATAGCAATAAAACATCAAGAGCATTCACACATTAACACAGTATGTATCCCGGGGAAAGCATCTCGCTAAAAACCCCAACTATCTGTATATTAATGATTGAGTCATGTAACATTACACAGCATAATACTTCTCACAAGTATCTCCACCTCTGTTACACACAATACAGCTCAGATCTGAATCAATCACTGGCTCAAATCTCCTTCGCTGCTTGCCTGCCTCCGCTGCTCAATACCTGCTCAAGAACTGATGATAATTCCAAGGCAAACACGTCTTTTCTTGGCTAAATCACGTGAGCACAAGCTACAATGTGGGAAAATACGTGAGCAAACTCATTGGCATACTCAATCCCTTGATTGTGCAAGATCTGATGCACAACTATAGTAACAACTGATAGCAATCTGATTCTCTAACACCTGTCCCTGCTGAACTGAACATGCACTGACATGCAACTGAGTTAACTGATGTATTCATTAGTTGTATTATGAGTTAATAACTTGTGAATTAATTAATAACTAATTCACCCAACTCATCTCTAGTCTATTTGCCAGTTAGACTAAATACAACCAGTTTAACAAAGCTAAACTGAACACAACTCCATCAACTGCACCTCCATTCCACTAAACTCAACTCACTTGAGTTCTAACTGAAGTCCTGCATGCAAATATTAGTCATCCCATAGGTAACCACGTATTTCCTTCTGGGATCTGCATGTACAACATCCGTAGCTCATCCTGAAGTGCTCCAAGAGAATAAGACAAAGTTATAGTCCAAATATTATTGTGAGATAATAATATTTGACTTTTCTATTTTTGACAGCCAGTCTAAAAATAGACTTGATCACTCACACTTTCATCAAAAATAGAAGTCCATCTATTTTTCCAACTTGATCATCATCCATAAACAACAACCTGCAATCCATAGACATGATCCATATGTCTAAAAATAGACATAGTCTAAAAATAGACTTGCGCCAAAAATAGCGGGCCCACTTAGTGAAGGTGACTCTTTTCACTAAGCTTCATCATCTTGTTGCAATCTCAACACTCCCTCTCGACAAGATATGGATTATCAGCAACCCCTATCCTGCCTCCGTGGTACTCGAATTTGCTCCTGGTGAGAGCCTTCGTCAGAATATCAGCATCCTGATCCTCCGTTGGAATGTACGAAAGTAACATGATCCTCCGCTGCACACAATCTCTGATATGATGGTACCTGATGTCAATGCTGCCATATACTTGGCCTCCTGAGCTCCCTGCCCAATCTGCATCCATGAAGCCACATAGCTTCACCTCATCCAATCCATATCCCAATGTGCCTCTCTTGAGCCTGCACACATGCGACTCCACCAACTACTGGTAACCAGTGGCATCCACTACCTCCGCTGAAGTAGC
>APFE031071429.1:3352-15847 GCA_000404065.3 Pinus taeda
AATTATTACAAATGGAACATTCAATTTCATTTTCAAGGGCGGAAAAGTTGTTATAGGTCCTCTTCGTGATTGCAGGCACACTTCTTTGTTTTTGAGCTTCTCTAGTCATGATTGTCTTATAGGCAACACATTGAGTTGCTTTGTGACCAAAGTTATGGAAAGAGAAACATTGGCCATTGAGAGATGCTATTCTAACTAAAGAAAAGAGGAAGACTCGAATGTAAAACAAAACCTAGTAACCCTAATTAACAAGATTATTCTAATTTTGCCAAAAACACTATGAAAACCATGAAAGAAATGACATTACCTACTCAAGGAAGTAAATAAAATCCAACCATGTTATTTCTAGAACTAAATAAGAAAAAAAATTATTTTTGGATTTTTATGTGTTTTTATGTGAATTTAACATGCATCTAATTTATTGTGTGTGAGTGTGGCAACAAATAGGTGGCATTAGAGGGCACTTTTGGAGCTTGGGAAGGTGTAGGATGGTGTGGATGGGTCCTAGGAGGTCTTAGGTGGCCTTTTGGAGGATTTTCCCACACTTGACCTTCAAAAAAAATCCTACAGGAAAAACTACAGGAGGACACAGGAAAACTACAAGAGGAAAACAGGGAAACTACAGGAGGCCGAGAACAATTATTGTTGTTTTTAGGGTGTGAGAGTGGGTGGAAAAGGTGGATGAAGGTTGGAATGAGGTGATAGGGTGCCTAAGGTCTACCATGAATCATCAGAAGGGAGAAAGATGATTGGGTTTGCTCAAGTAGAGAGGAAGAAGCTCTATGAAAAATGAAGGAAACCAGGGTAGAATTGAGGTGAGGTTTGGGAGACTTGTGGAGCATGGATGAAATGGAGGGGGTGATTACTGGGAAGGTGGCCTACTAATAGAAGAGATATGGTACATAAAAATTGACAGTGAACCAAGAAAATCAAGCAACCAATCGAATGAGTGCGTTCTAGGAAAAACATATTTTTGCATTAAAATGGCTTAAACTATGATGTATAGAAGGAAATGCTGGGAAATGCTATAAGAAAGGAAAGCATGAAAAAGAAATATTGTAAATCATGAAGTGAAAATGATAAATAATATCTAAAGCAAAGCAAAAATGGACTATCAACCTACTAGAGAGCTGCAAACACTAGAAGTCCTAGGAATGAGGAAAATTTGTGGTTTTGGGGCTGCAAGAGAGTCTTTGCCTCAAATCATGTTCCCAAGGGGAGAAAGAGAGGCAAAGGCACTGTTGCTAGCCATTTTAATCTTCTCTGATCACTACTTAACCTACTACAGAAATCACAAATAGAAGCAAGCTACTTAACATCAAAAGCAACCTATTATTAACCATAAAAGAAATACATCTAACAACAAGCTAATCTACAAACTGAAGTAAAGCATACAAGTACAAGTAAAGAGAAGCTTGAATACTTGTATTGGGCCCTAACCCAAGAGCTTCAGCCCTCTGAGGTAACTCAGTGCTAGCCCAAAAAGGATTCCATCTTCAATATCAAAAAATAGCAAGATTACATAACACTGTCATAAAATAGTAAGCTCGAAATTTGAGCAGAGTTTACACAAGAAAAAATAAGTTGACCCTAGTGAGGCCCTAGGCCTCTGTACTTGTACATTTGAAGCTATCAAAAACTTCCTTAAAATCAGGGAGGCTTGGCTGTCTAAACTCGAGATAACTATCAATCATCTTCCACTTGCTCGGCTGCCTTCTAATGCATGATTCCGCTGCTTATACTCTGAGTTGAAGGAAGGGGAATTCGAAATGAGGATTAATAAATGAGGGAGATTCCCTCCTATAAGTCCTCTCCTCTGTCTACTTCAAGTTATTGCTGTAGTTGGACCATTAGATCCTTGACTTTGACCTCGAAATCCATCAATAATCTACATTAAATACATGTTAGACCACATGGCATAATAACTAACTCAACTCACACTATAAGCATAAATATAATTAGAAAATCATACAATAAGCTAAGAGAATGGTTGATTTGACTAGTTTAGGAGGTAAATGAGCCCATATAATTACCCATTTATGAGGCTCATTATCACCGCCTACTGAAGGTGTTGCTCATCCTCTGAGTAACCTAGTCAATCTCTCTGTCTTTCATGGCCCTGGTGGCCTCCCTAGCATCCTAGGCTTCTAATGTGGTTTGCTCATGTTCTGCATAAAATCCTGCTTTTCTATCTATGTCCTTCCACTACTCATTCTCTTCTTCTTCTTGTCTACCTTCCAGCATGCCTAATATGAGCGGAGGACTCAGTTTGAGGCCAATCCAATTGACCTTCTACCTTTGCATGGAGTGCTTATACATTTGCACTCTTTTCAATGTATCCTTTAGCCTCATGGGGGAATGGTATTCTATGATCTGCAAGCTGTGGGTTAGGGTGTTCCATCTTCTCATGCATGCATGCACACAGTCATCCCCAAGTAGCCTAAGCATATCTTCAAAGTGTGCAATGACTTGTTCCTGATTGGCTAGATATTTAGGGGCAATCTGAGGGTCATTGGAAAGCAGGTTGTGTGTGTTGATGAGTGCCATAGGATCTGATGGCTCACCTCTTATCATCAATGGTTCATTCTGATCTTTTATTAACAATCTTTTCATTTCTACTGCCCTCAATTCTTCATGGTTCATCCATGACGCCATGGCCATTAACTGCAAATCCCCTAGCTTGGCATTGGGGTCCCACACATTCAAGTCTATGAGGGCCATGTTGTGTAGATAGAACTCTGCCATCCTTGCATTGTCCTCGGAGGTGCTTTGGTCACACAAATCCATGAACTACTTGTATTCTTGGAAAGGCATTATGCCTCTTTGTGTGAAATTTTTTATTTGGAATTGAAGCCATTGATCCTTCAGATAGAGGCCATAATATTTGGCTAATGTTCTGCATTGTAATGCTTCTATGGATAAGCTGGCCATGTATGCCAAACGAGTCTCTTTCTAGTGCAGCTGCCTTCTTAGTAATTCATTCTCTTTCTCAAGGTGGCTTCTTGTAATGTCTTCTTTGTCTGTGAGAGCACTCAATTCCCTACCCATTTCCCTGAGTTTGTCTTCCATGTGGCCAATATCCTCAACTCCTTTGGACTTGGCTACCTGCATCCACCTATGCATTCTCACTCTCTCTTTTTCCAATTCGAAAATAGTGGAATTGCATATTTCTGTGGGATTATCTTGCCTCCCTCAAGTAGCCTGTAATAGGAGTCAAGATTAGGCTGGGGGTTAGGTTCTTGTAGCTCTTGTGCTTCCTCTTTCACCTCTGGCTATCCTCCTATCTTTTCCTCAAGTTTTTGTGTCTCCTGTAGTTTGGACAGTGTCTCTTGTAGGACTATTTTAGCCTCCTGTAGGTCTGGTTTGGGGTCCTGCAGAATTTCCTTCACCTCCCATGTAGAAGATCTCATAGTCCTCCTTTCATAGGTTATGGGTGTCTTGGAAGGAGATTCTTTCACCTTGGTAGATGGTGAATCTTCAATGTTAATGGGAGTCTTTGATGAGGGATGAGGTTTGCTCGTTTTAATTCTAATACTCTTCCTTGCCCTGAAACACATGGAGGTATTTCTTTTCCTCGTCTGCTTCTGCTTGACTGGTGTATCGATGGCAGTGAGGGAATTTGTTGCTTCTCTTTCCAAAGTTTCAGGGGACTCTTCTCTTTGCTCTGCCCTCTCTACCTCCTTTTCTCCCTCTTCTCTGTCTCTTTTTCTACCTCCTGTTCTATCTCTTCAACTCTCTCCTCCTTTATTTCTTTTCTTTCCTCCTCCCTCTCTTTCTCTACTATGTTACCATTGGCTTCATCTTCTCCTCCTTGTTGTTCTCCCTCCTCACTGACAACAAGAATTACATCATAGGTTAATACCTGATGTCATCCTCAGCTGTCATATTTCTAAAAACTTCCCATGCTATAGGGATTGTAAAGGTATGGAGGGCTTCTTCTACTAGGATCTTGATTAGGCCATGGTGAGCTAGTTGCTATGAATTTCCTTCTTGTACCTTGGTGCTGGAGTCAATGGGGGAGTGAAGGGGAAAGTAAGGGATACTAAGCTTTTGATGTGCTCAAGTATCCATGCCATATCTCAATTCTTGGATGATTTTGAAATGATATCCATAAACAATGCTATGTCTCTCCTCACAAGAAATGTATTTGATCAATTGGTAGCTAACCTCATCCCAGTGATATGGTACACTAGCCCTCTTAATTCCATTTTTGTCTTCAACAGGGGTTTCATTATCTTGGAAAATTTCCTCTTGGTAGTCTGGCCAAATTTTTTCTCATCCTTACTCCAAGGCAACCCAAGAGGAAGGGTAGTGACCCTACTGATGAATTCAGGGTTATTTCAACGGAGAGGCCCCTAATGGTTATAGTAGCATGAGTTTTTGTGTGAGGGACTAGAGAGAGAGAAAATTCCTGGGAAATTTCATCATCAAACCCTCTAAACTTTCTCAAAGAAATTCATCCAGTTTACCCTTGTAACAATTTCCACCACTTGAGGATGTGCATGTAGTCTAGTGGAGTTAGTGGGCTCTTTCCTCATAAACCCCCTGCCATACTGCCTGTGCTTCTTTTGAAAAACCAAATATGGAGGTGGAGACAAATAATTTTGAATGAAATAGAAAAATAGAGGAGACTATGCTTTTTTTTTTAAACAATTTTTTTATGTATTTGTACCCTCTTAAAGACTGATTTTATCTTCAATTTGAGACCAACTCTTTCACATTTTGATATTAAATATAGGGCATTCATGAACCCTACCTCTTTATACTGAGATTCGTGCCGAAAATTACATTTCCTCCCTTCAAAATGACTCTATGCCCCTCCTGTAGAAGCCTGCTGTCCCTCCTCTAGGTGCTCCTGTAGCAAATGCTGAGAGAAAAATTGGAGGAAATCAATGGAGGATGGTGGATACGAGGTTGTGGGGGCATAAGAAGACTGTTGTGTGGTTGAGTTATGAGGAGAAACTGAAGAAAAGGTGGTGAGAATGCGTGGCAAGGAGTGATCATTATCTTTTATGGTTGTTTTCAGTTATGAGTGCTGAGCTGGCAAGGTGTACGTTGCCCAAATTAGGACCGTTGGTCCCCACCTACTTGGTCATCATGACCCCCCCTTGTAATCATCCCCTCATTACTACATCAGAGTTAACTCTTTCTCCCACTACTTGTCCTTCACATCTTTTGCTTGAGTTGATTGTGCACACGTGTGGGTGATATCTCGGTTAAGTGGAGTCAACTAAATGAAGGTGGCCAAGTTAACTAGCCACCTTTCCCTCTTTTTATTTCAATCATCTCATTTCCCTGATATGATTCCTAATTACACAAATGCAGATAGAGGGGTGACTTAGCTACTTACCTATAATCTAAGCGTAGTTGCTGCCATCGACTGTGAGGTGTTGTGGCTTTCTTTGCTGCACACCTTCATTTTTCTTCATGCATGCTATATTGGCTTGCTGATGTATTATTGTGTGTTTTTACAGGTTCTTCTTTTGTTGGAGCTGAGATGCATGTGAATTTTCAACCTTCAGATGTGTTTTCCCTTGCTTCTGGTGCTGGACTTCTATGGGATCAGCCGTTACAGGAATTCCTACAGGAGCTCTTGTAGCTACTTCTCCCCTTGAAACATCAACTATTTCCCTTTGCTTGGAGCTCGAGAATGATGCCAGAGGTGGAGATGAATGATGGAGGGATGGTAGGTAAGCTTCAGGTAAAGTTAGTGGTGCCTTTTCCTCTTTTTTTTTTTGTTTATTTTTTTTTCAAAATAAGAAAACTGTTTTTCTGTGTTTTTTCTTGGAAAGGAAAAAAATAATAATGATGCTTGGAGTGTGATGCAGGCTTGGAAATGATGGCAAGGAGGTTTGAAGATGGTAAGAGGGATTATAGGTTCCTCATGAAGCTCTTCTTGTCCCTCAAACTACCTTCCGTAGACACTTTTGGCTCTGTAATTCCTATAAGAGTCTCTCGTAGAAAACACAGAGCCTCCTATAGAAAACATAGTTTTGGAAAAAGAGGTATAGTGGGGTGAAATAGATGCCAAAAATGATGGACGAAGGTGTGGAGAAGATGAGATGGATGCTGGTATGAATGTAAGGGTCCCCTGGGCACCTTCTTATGCTCCCTGTAGTCCTCCTGCAAACTTGCAAAGCAATAAAAATTCATTTGTCTTTGTCTTTTTTTTTTTTTGAAAACAACTAGGCTGCCTCAGAGAGGTTTTCACCTTAATTGCTTGCCCTGGGTGCCTCCAAGGGATGTTTTCACCCAGGGATATTATTCTTTTCCCTTTTTTTTGACATCACTGGGCCACCTCAGAAGAGGTTTTCAACCCAATGATGGGAATCAAGCGCCTCATGGAGGTTTTCACTTGAGTCCTTATTTTTTCTCTTTCTTCTTCAGTGAGTGGTTAAAGGGGAAGCTAAGACATGCTCCACTACCATCATTGTTTTATTCAAATCTTCAATAAAATCTCACTTGGAGAGGGTTTTCTTGTAGGCTTTCAACCGATGTCCATTGACAAGCATGGGGATGGCTTCATCATCAATGGTTATGATCAGAACTGAACCATTGTCATTGCATTTCTCCATAGTGTAGGGTCCCATCCATCTTGTCCTCAGCTTGCTTTTGAAATCCTTATATCTTGAATCATAGAGTAGTGCCCAATATCCCTCTTATAATTGCTTCTCAGTGATATTTCTATCATGCCATATCTTTCTCTGAAGCTGAACTACCTCTGTATGCAGAAGGGCTTGCAATCTGTATTCATCCAATCCATTGAGCTGAAGTAATCTCTCCTTCTGTGCATGGCTGAGATCTAGGTCTAGCTGCGCTGCCATCATTAGGGTATTGAATTCTAACTCTATTGACAACAAATCCTTCTTCCCATAGACCACTTCATAGGGTGTGAACCCGGTGGTGGTCTTCCATGTTGTGTTGTGTTATCACCAAAAGTGCGCTACGAAACTGCTGAAGGTGACAGTTTTGTTTTTTGAGGATCTACCTTGAAAGAATAAGAGGATTATTTTGAAAGGGATGTTGCTGTACAGGTGCAATAAGATCACTTGAGAAGTTTTCAGCCCTAATAAAAAGAAAAATTCAAGAAATGAAGACATATACACATACCAAACCTTGCGCTATGAAATCACTGAAGCAACCTTTTTCAGGAGAAAAACTGTTTTAGGTAGTAAACTTCCAGGAGGTCTCTAGTGCCATTGAAAGAATATTTTGGGAAATTGAAAGAAGCTTTTATTCCTAACATACTGAACTAGAAAACAATCTTTTAGTTTCTTCAAATCCATTATGATCTGGGAGAAATTGGTGACGAAACTTGCGCTACGAAATTGCTATAGGTGCAAGTTTTTCACAAGCATATTTCTCTGTTTTACACCTGTTGTTCAAAGACATATTCTGGGAGGTAGGGAAAGTGTTTCAAAACACAAAGAGAGGTTTTTGTTCAGCATGGATTGGTTCACAAAAGCGTCGTTCAGTTTTTCCAAATACGTTTTTTGTGAGAAGTTATGAGCTCTGGCCCAAGACCCATTTTTCAGCCAAAACAGAGCAAGGAACAACCTCCTAGTTTGCAGGAACAGTAAAAGGATGAGTCATCAAGGGCCAGCTGGAGGGTTATGAACACTATCAAATTCAAATTCATGGAGTTATAGGTGTCATAGGGAGTGTTTAATTCCTAGATAAGGTTGTTTTAATCATAATGAGGAGTTACACTCCTAATTGTTTTAGGTCTCTAGGGCCGCCAGTTAACAGTCAGTTTCATTTAATAATTAGTTTTAGGTGTCAATAGGTGTCATTATAGGTGGAATTCGAGTTCACCTCACACTGGAGGAGGAATCTCAAGTATGTAAAGAGCTCTATGGGGTTGGAAATTTATGGAGAAAAGCTCTCACATTGTGCCATTGTAGAAGATTATGTTTTTATGAATGTGGGCTTTGGCTTTACTTCTCAGGATTCACAAGGAGTTCAATGGTGACTTGTTTATGTTTGTCTTTATTTCCTTATGTGCAGTAGTATGAATGTATGATACTTAGAACTCATTGACATGCTATAACTTCCTTCATACATTCATGGACTGTGTTTTCCTACATGTCTCCATGTGTTAACTGATATATTGAACTTTGATGCCCTGACTTCCATGTTTAGCTGATACTGCTATCATACTAAGCTTTTTTGACTCCATAAGCCCAATGGATGTTTGTTGATTGTGTTTCAACCACTTACACTTCTTCATTTGTTCAATATAGTTAGCCATCTAATCCATTATCAATATCATTAATCATTTGAGAGAGCCCTCTTAGGTTGAGGAGGCTAAGCCTCAGCCAAAAGCTTGGTTTGAAATAGTTACACTGAGATAGTCTGATCAGCAGCCTATCAGGGACCTATTTTGGTGATAACATGTTGTAGGCCCAAGTGGTCTCAACTAATCTGTCCGCCAGTCTTTTCTACTACTACTCACTACCTTGGTTAGGATCCCTTCCAATCCCCTGTTAGTGAGCTCCACTTGCCCATTGGCTTGTGGATGGTAAGGGGTGGAATTCCTGTGCTTGATCTTATGATGTGTGAGTAGGTCTTCAATCAGGTTGGAAGTGAAGTGATTGCCTTGGTCTATGACCAACTCTCTCAGATACCTGAACTTGTAGAATATGTTTTCCCTCAAAAACTCAGCTAATTTTTCCTCTGTCACTGCTTTGATTGCTTTTGTCTCTGCCCACTTTGTTAGGTAGTTGATACACACAATGATGTACTACTTCTGCTTTGAAGGAGGGTTGATAGGCCCCACAAATTCCATGCCCCACTTCTCAAATGGCTCAAAGGTCACTTGAGGTTGGATGGGGATTTCATCCTTTAGAGTGGGTTTCCACATCCTCTAGCACCGATCACATTGGCTAGTGTATCTCCTCACATCCTGATGAAGAGTGGGCTAGTAGTAGCCTGCTTGCAATATCTTGAAGGCGGTTCTTTTTGCTGCAAAAATGACCTCAACAAGGCCCATCATGACAGGTCAGGAGGATGTCAAAGACTTCCTCCTCCATGACACATCTTCTCAAGATCTGATCTGGGCCAAGTTTGAAGAAATTGCCTCCAATCCAGGTGAAAGGGGTGCTTTTGCTTCCTATCTTGTTCTTCTCTTTTGACAATAGGTGTGGTGGGAACTGTGATGAAACCAAGTAGTTTGCTATATCAGAAAACCATGGAGAGAGTACTGATATAGCAAATAGGTGTTCATATAGCATTTGGTCATCCACCATTCATTCTTCACCTGCAAGAAAATTTACTCTAGACAAAAATTCAGTAACAACATTCTCTTTACTAGGCTTATCAATAATGGTCAGATCAAATTGTTGCAGTAAAAACAACCATCTAATAATGCGAGCATTTACATCAAGTTTTTTCATTAAATATCTAATTGCAACATGATCAGTGTGCACAAAGGTTTGATAGCCTGTGATATAATTTCTGGATTTTTTTAAGGAATGCACAACATCTAGGAGTTCCTTCTCGGTCACTATATAATTTAACTCTACCTTTGACAATTTTTTTCTTATAAAGTCTATGGAATAAGGTAAGCTTTTATCAATTTGTCCTAAGGTTTCTCCTATTGCTTTGTTCGAGGCATCTGTGTGAATGTGAAAGGGTAGGGCCTAGTTTGGGCCTTTGAGAATTGGGGCAGTCACTAGCTTGGTCTTCAAGGTATCTAGGGCTTCTTGACAGTTTTCTGACCATATGAACTCAACATCTTTGCCTAGGAGGCCAAACAAAGGAGAGGCTAACTTGCTGAAGTCTTTAATGAATCTCCTATAATATCTAGCTAAGCCTAGGAAGCTTCTGACATCTCTCACCTTTTGAGGAGGTGGGATCCTTTGGATGATGGTAATTTTTTTGGGTTCTAGCTACAATCCTTGTTGAGATATTGCATGACCTAGCATGGTCCCTTTAGTCATAAAAGACTCACATTTTTCTAGACTGAGGGACATGTTCATCTAAATACACTTATCTAGAACTTTTCCTAGGTTAGATAAAGCTTTCTGAAAGTCAAAGCCATAAGGAGTAAAATCATCCATGTATATTTCTACTACATCATGAACTAGTTCAGAAAATATACTCAACACCACTCTTTGGAAAGTGGCTGGAGCGTTGCACAAACCAAAAGGAAGGACCCGGTATGCAGAGGTACCCCAAGGACAAGTGAAAGTGGTCTTATCTTAGTCTTCCGGGCTGATTTGAATCTGATTGTACTCGCTAAACCCATCTAGGAAGGAGAATTTTTTTTTCCTTGCCAGACCGTCTAACACTTGATCTATGAAAGGTAAAGGAAAATGGTCCTTTTTAGTGGCTTTGTTCAATTCCCGATAGTCGACATAGATTCTCCACTTACCATTTTTCTTTGGCACTAGCACCAAAGGAGGGACCCATTCATTGTTAGAGATGGGATAGATGAATCCTGCATCAAGAAATTTCTGCAGTTCTTCCTTAACAATATATTTAAGTGTTGGGTTCATCCTCCTTTGAGGCTGCCTGACTGGCTTGCAATCTTCCTTGATGTATATATGATGAGTGCATACTGAAGGGTGCACTCCCTTCATCTCCTTATAACTCCAGGCGGAGGCATCTAGATTTTTTCTCAGTATGCTGCATAGCTCATTCTCCTGGGAAGTAGATAGGGAGGGATTGTTTTTCAATGTTCTTTCTGGGCCAAACTGTATATTTTTAACACAGAGAGAAGTGGATTCAGCCACATAAAGATCAGTTGAGGGGTTGTTTTGGGTTTCTCTTACTATGTCTTCTAATGGTGATACACTGGGAGGTGGATTATGAATCAAAGTTTCAATCATATCATCCTTATTTTGTGGTTTTCCCCCATGGCAATTTCTAATGTACAAAGTGGTGCAGAATAAAATTCATCCTCATCCTCCTCCTCCAACTAGAGAGGTAGATCATGTTCTAGCAAGGGTTGGGAAGGAGGATATATGATTAACTACTTGGACATGTGCCTGTTCTTTATGGTCCCGTTCCTAGCTCGGCAGCTGATGTAGGCATCAGCTGTAGCCAACCATGGTCTTCTCTGAGTTTGTATCTTCTACTATGCTTTCCCTATCAACTAAGGGAAATTCATCGATTTTTGGGAGGGTTTCAAACTGAACTTGAGACTCTTTTCCTTCAGTTGAACTCATTTTGAACTAGAAAATTGTAGCAAGGAGTGGAATTACCTGTAAAATGTACTGCGCACTGTATTCTTGAGTTGTCACTGAGGGATTTATGTAATTATGCACTTTGATTCTCTATTTCTAGTAACTAAAGGAAAGGTGAGAGGGGACATACAAAAAAGGGAGTGATTAAATTATGAGTGGGGGTGAGAACACAATGGAATGAATGTTCACACAAGGGGCAGATTTAAAATTAAATGGTATATGATATTCATAATTAAATGGCAAACGATTAATAAAATGGTGGTGGAAGATATTTATTGCCGAAAACCAAGAATGATTTTTTGTGCAGGGGTAAGTGGTATGTGGTAATGAGTTGGGGGGGGGTGGTGGTGTGCCAATTCATGTCACTTGTGATGTTGCAAAAGTTGATTTTGGTTAAAACAATTTTGCACCCCCCGTGCACCCCCGCCCCAACACCTCTCATTCGTTAAATGTCGAGCAAACGGGGGGCTGCACAATAGAACAAGAGTTTTCCATCACCGCCAATAGAAAATGCACGATAGTTAATGTTCACAATTTGATGTTTTATTTATTAAAATAAAATAAAATAATATATTGCAACATTATATATTTTCATGCAAACTATTACAAAGTGCAATAAAAACAATTTTTTGTGAAATTTTAATCAAAATTTTGAAATTTTCAATGTAACGAGAAAATGTTACAACACGCCAAGTTTTGGTGTAGTGTTGGGTGGCAGAAACATCTCTTTGGATGCCCACTTTCAAGATTTGACAAGCACGATGAAATGGATTTCTAACCCCTCAATTGTTACAACAACCACTGTAATGGTCACTGTTTCAGTACTTTTAATAGTAGCAATTCTTATATCCTCAGATTTTACAACAGTTTCAACATTTTCAACAGTAATGGGTGTTACACCATCATCTACTACAACATTTTCAACATATTCAAGATTTAAAAAAGATTGGAGCAAAGAGTCCTGATATGTAACAACCCTGGTCAAAAATCCATGTAATAAAGTTAATAAAAGAAAAATAAGACCAAGGTCATGGGACACGAATTCCAAGTTGAATGATAGGAAAAGCATGCTAGTGGGTGTCACTTTCAGTTTATTATGGCTAAGGAAATTCAAATTAGAGGAAATTTGATTTTAAAAAGTTAACATTGAATTTCCATGTCATAATACGTAATCCAATCAAAATCCTCTAAAATTCAAAAGAGATACTAGGCACTATCAATTTTTTTATTAATATAATTTACCTATCTTAAGCGTGAGTGGTCCCCAAGTGACCAAAAACTACATTAAATATTAAAAATAAAAATA
>APFE031071429.1:15992-27352 GCA_000404065.3 Pinus taeda
TTCTATAAAAGTTATAGTATCAATAATATTTTTAATGATGTGTAACTAATTTGAATTTTAAATTGACCTTTTTAATTTAAATTTCCTTAAATCTTGTGTAAACAAATTAATTTAAATTTTTTTATAAATATATACACTATTATTTTGAAAAAAAGTGCATTTATTTGGTTAATTTAGATTTACCTTAAATTAAATTCTTGAATTCACTTTTTTAATTTAAATTTTGTTAAATTTTGTGTTAGTAAATAATTTAAATATTAATAATATGGTTATTTTATTTATGACGTGTAACTAATCTTATTTTTTTTTTTTTTTTTTTTTTTTTTTTTTTTTTTTTTTTTTTTTAATTTAAATTTAGGTACTTTCAAGTTTAAGTTAAGTTGTTCTTGTTGTTTTTTTTTTTTTTGTTATCAACTCTTGTGCTAATAAACTAATTTAAAGATAAATTATGTATATTGTTAATTTGATAAATGTCACATTTATTTGGGTAATTTTGATAAAAGTAAAATAATAAAACTGACATATTAAAAAATTGCCTACATGTCATTATTTTATTAATTTCTTAATTTTTTTTTTAGGTGGCTATTTTTTGAGTTGAAATTTCCTCTAATTGGCAAAGACATTGACAAAGACAAAGAGATATTAATTGACATTTATTTATGAAAATAAAGGAAAATAGGAGAAAATTAAGGTGAAAGGCCACAGGTTGCATGTGAGGAGGAAATTGAAGAAAGTAATGGAAATTAAAGAAAATAGGGACCTCAATAATAAAAAATCTTATGAGGATCACTTGATGGCTTTTGTCAGTTTTAGCTTGGAGCTATCTTCTATTCTTTCCCTCTCATACTCTTGGACACTTAGAATTTTCTTGGAGCACTCTTGGAGGAGTGTGGCATACTTGGGATTTGGAGTAAGAAAGAAAAGGAAATCTAGTAAAGGCCAAGAGGATAGTGTGATCAACAAATAAAAAAAGTTTTTCTTGTAGGTACCGAGTTGCATGTGTGATTTCCTTGCTAATTTTCACATGCATGTGGTTTCTTGGTTATGATCTGTTATTGACATGGAGGATTGTCTAGATTGATAATGGTTTTTTCTAACCTTTCCATTTCATAGATAGCCATAGTGTTGTGGGTTTTATCTTTTTTTTTTTTTTTTTCTAGTTTGTGCTCATGTTCCTTATGGTTGTGGGTTGAGTTATTAGTTCTTGGAAGCCTTGGTTGGAAAAACGCTCTAGAAGCCTTGTAACAACTTAAGCTGAGTTACTAGTCCTGGAAGCCTTGGTTGGACAAATTCTCTTGAGCCCTGTAACAACTTAGGTTGAGTTACTAGTCCTGGAAGCCTTGGTTGGACAAATGCTCTTGAGCCCTTGGTGGGTTGCGTTACTATTCCAGGAGCTTTGGTTGGACAAATGCTCTAGAATCTAGACAACAACTGTGGGTTGAGTTACTAGCCCTAGAGTTAGGTCAGAACAAATGCTTTGGAGCCCTGCATAACTTGGGTAGAGATTGATCTGGTGATGGTTAGTGATGTTTGACTGTAAGGTGGAAACACTGGTTGAGGGTTGAAGTGGTTTAGACTCTAGAATCTTTAGTTTGTTTTTGTTTGGTTTATTCCACTAGATCCCACATTCATGCTTGGAATATGGCACAGGGGTAACTGAATGAAAGAAAGCTTTGGTTCAACCCAGTCTATGGTCAGGTGGTACATGGAAGTCCCTAAATTGGTTGGCATTTTCATATGTTAATAAGACAGATTTTCTATTGTGATATATAAGCATATTTATTGATTATGATGGTGACATTATGGCTGAGTTGTCATGGTTTATATGTTCATTATTGTTGGTTTATATGTCGGTTATTAGCTAGTTATATGATGTATATTGTTTATGTCTCTTGACATGTTTGATGAATATGTGTTTGGTTATCAAATGAATGACCTAATAGATGTTATTGGAACTAATATGAGAGGGTATTAGATTTTATTAAAAATTCTCATATAAGTATGAGGCCCTTATGCCCATATGTGCATTTATGACCTGTACATTAAATGTTCTTGATGTGTTTGATGGAATGTCTGTCATGGTTAGGCTTGTTTATTTAAGTCATTGATCAAGTTTCGTATTAGAGGCTTTGTCTTGGTGTCATTTATTGTCTTGGAAAGTCTCATCAAGTTCTAGGCAGTCATTTGGAGACTAGCCCGAAAAAAGTGGCTCAAATCTTGTGGTAGCAGAGATAAAATTGGATGATTAAGACCGCAATCTCTCCCTTGCAGGCTTATGGGAGTGACTAGAGACATACAGTTACATGGATGCAAGATTATGCACGCAATTGGGAGTTTTTTTTAGTGAAAAAGGAATCTGACTCAAGGTTTAGGCACCTGGAGGGGTGGTTTAGCTCCTAAGGAAGGACAATAATATTTTGGTTTCTTGATTCCACTTCCTTAAGGTGATCTAGGAGGTTTTTTCACATCATAGTAACTCTTCATCACATATTTACCCTAGTGGACTGGTAAGCTTGGGTGAGTGTGGGAGGAGGGTGCTACAGAGTGGTTTCAAAGCATGGTTTAACACTTGAACTAAATGGGATAAATGTGTTTGTCATGCATGCATGTAGGTTGTATATGTGTTTGATGTGTATGCATGGTGATGTTCATTTTTGCAATTGTGTTGACATGTAGAAGTTGGTGATGATGTTGTTGGGATGTGTTTGTCATGAATGCATATTTGTTGTATATTCATTTGTTATTCATGTTAGTGTCTATATGTTGTTGTGCATGCATTAATATGGTTATGGTTATGCATGCATATTAGGTTAGATATGCATCGTGAGGTCATTGTATGTAGTTATGTCATCACGATGTTGTTGGTAAGATATTACGCTGATGTGTTGGCTAAGATAGAGGAGGAGATGCAGATTATTAGAGTGAGGTTGCAACACCACTTTTTGGGGTAAAAACATATTGTCAAATAGGTATTGTATGTTTGACATATAGGTATGATGATTAATGGTTGTTATATGCATGTTTTTCATTTTATTGTTGTTGTGGTTGCATGCCTGATAAATGTTAGTTGTTAAGTGTCGTCATATTCACATGTGTTTATGTACAATAATACCTTGTTCTTATATGCACTGCAGTCATACACAATGTGATGATTATGATAATTTCATTTAATATCTTGATGTTATCATGTATCATGCTAATCTGGATTGGCCTGTGCAAATGGTTATGGTTGTGATTTTCAAGTATGAATTGATATATTTGTGATATTGTGCTACATTACTCTGGATTGACTTGTGCAGATGTGATAACCTTCCCTGAGATACATTGAGGTATGAGTTTGATTATGTCATCTATTTGTTTTATCTAACATGGTATGTTTACAAGTTGTTTGAATGTTTGATTAGTTGAATGATATTAGTATGTGTTTATAAGGCAGCATGAAGGAATGATATTGTTATAAGATGGTTGTACTAAGATAATATGTGTTGAGACAATTGAAATGCACTTTAGTACAAGTGGTTGATAGTTGTAGTATTATGATTAATGACTATGAGTAGATTATGACATGGTTGTTAGTATTGGTAAATGTTGATTTCAAATTAATAGATATGATGTCTTTATCTTTGGAACATGTGACTGATATGTGTGAGTAGTTGTAGGGAAACATGCTTGGAATTAGTATGACAAGGTAATAGTTTATTTGTCTATATAACTAACAATTCGTTGATGTGATAGTACATATAAGACTCAATTACAACAAGGTAAAAGTTAAAAGAAAGGAATTGGGTGAGAATTCCTTTGGCTATGTTTGGAAACCACAATTCAAAATGAATGAGTGCTTTGCATGACTACAAGAAGTATTCTTAACCTAGATTTTTTTTGACATTATGTGGATATATGTTATATTCCTAAACATGTATTTGACAGGTATAAAAATTGGTTTTCAATTATGGATGGATTTGTCAAGGGAATGGAGTCTCTTGAGAGATGATATATGTACAAGTTCAGTTAGAAGTTAGTGTGTTGGGTACAACAAGGTAAGGTAATTGGTATATTGCATATTTATTTATACAATAACAATTGTGTGTTTATGGTAGTATGATGTAGGGATTGCATGGAAAAAGATACTGCCATGAACTCTTGAAGAAGGCTCAAGTTTAATTTTACCTTCGAAGCATTGGGAACCCATGGGGAATTGATTCATGGTGTCTGTTGCTAGTTTTGTGCTTCCAGTCTTTTGTGATTTATTTTTTCTTCATTTTCATTTTTGTTTATGTCTACTATATGGCCATACCATTTTGTTTGTGGTGTCACATTGTTATTGGTTTTTCATGTTTTTTTTCTTGTTTGTTTCTTTTTCTTTCCTTTCATATTTTCAGGGTCCTGCAAATTGGTTGGGAAGGAGGAAGTTAATGGATCTCAGGGAGACCTAAATGAAACCCAACAGGTAATATAAGACTAGCTAGATGAAGCTCAATACATGAGTAAAGGGCAGCTCAAGGTAAGAATATGACAACCAGTTGGATTGGTTGAGTTCCTTGGGGTAAATGGATAGTGGTAGGGAAGTCATGAGGAAGGTAATAATGAAAGGTAAAGTGAATGGATCTGAGGTGTTAGATGCCTTGGATATGTTGAGAACAATTGTTCTCAAGTTGTGCATGTTGTGCATGAATAAAGGGATTTCTCTTAACCTAGACCTTATGATATTTGGTAATTATGTTGTGATAATGATTACGTGGATGTCTCTATATGTATACATGTATGTAGGTATGTCGTTGTCTGATAGGGTCATCGGCGATCATGATTGCATTATGATAATGATTATATATGTATGTATCTATGTGATTGTCTGATAGGGTTGTTAAGGATCATTTCTATGGAGGAATGATCACTTACACGGGTGAATGCCATAAATTGGTTCCTATTCTTATGAGGAATCAAGTGGGAAGAGTATCCCTAACAGATCTATGAGGTTAATATCATGTGGATATGAATTGATATTATGTTATTATACTATGTCTATGTTTATGTTATGGTGGGTAATGCTGAGGGGTATATTAGCGAAATGAAAGCAGTGTGATATGCGACATGCTAGGGTAATCATGGATGATGGAAAGACACTAGAAGTAAGGTTTCTTAATAGATGCAATGTAGTACTATATGTGCAGTACTACTATTGTGTATATGTTCTACATATTGTACATGTTGTACCTGTGATGTTGTGTACATGGGGTGTTGTGCATATATGGTCTTGTGTACATGTTGTTTATATAGTACTGTGTACAAATGGTGTTGTGTGCATGTTGGATATGTGGTTCTGTGTATAGATGGTGTTGTGTGCATGTTGGATATGTGGTGTTGTGTACATATGATGCTTTGCATATGGTGCATATGCGGTGATGTGTACATATTGTGTTGCGTGCATGTTGTATATGTGGTGCTATGTACATGTGGTGTTGTGTGTGTGATTGTACATGTGATGTTGTGTGCATGTGGTGTTGTGTATATGTTGTACATGGATTATTGTTTGTAGGTGGTGTCGTGTACATGTGGTGTTGTGTACACATTGTGCAGGTGGCACTATGTGCATATGGTACTGCGTACACATCATACATGCTGTGTTGTGCGCATGTGGTACTGTGTTATTGTGTTACATGGATTATGTAGTCATTGTACCATGACATGTGTATTCATTGTGTTGTACTATGTGTACGTATATATATTGTGTTGTACGTCATGTGTAGTTGTATGTATTGTATTTTGTTGTACACCGGTTGTAGGTGTATGTGTACTCATTGAAGAGGAGAGAAGGCACTAGGTTCTTTCCAGGTGTGGAAACATATCTATTATGTGTACAGAAAGGAGAAAGTACGAAGATATAAGCAAAGGACCAATTAGAGGATAAGTATTAGTATTTTGTTTCAATTTTATTATGCATGTGATCTATGATTCTAATTTATGATGATTGCATGTGATCTATGATTCAGGTTTATGATGATTCATGTGATTCAATATTTTGATTTATGATTATTGTGTTTTGAGCTAAATATATGTAATATGTTTATACTTGATGATTTAGTTAAGAGCTGGGTTGGTTTGTTGTGACAAGAAGTGAACATAAGTGCAAGTGTACCTTATTAATAAGGCACCAATGAGGTATGATTTGAATTTATTTAAATTTGTTTTGAGTCTAATGGAAATTATGTGCTTGATACATGAAAGCATAGAAGATGCCCGGTTTGGGTGGTTGAAATTGGCTACGAGAATTAACAGCAATGCAAAAATGAATTGGAACAAAAACCAATATGCTGGTAAAGCACTTCAGGAGCAGGGCCATTGTGCATCACTGGTACCCAATAGTGTCCATTGATTTACATGAGCATGCTACGACTAGTATGATGGTTTTAAGGCTAGGTATGCCTTGGTTTTTCGTTCTTTCAATATGAGGAAACCTGCCAAGGGAGGGGTCACCCAAGGGACTGTGTAGCAGAGAAGGGCATACCAGGGGAACTTGGAAGGTGAGTGATTGCATGGAAGGGGCTGACCATATTTATTAAGGGATTGTGTAGCGTAGAAGGGAAGGTCAGGGAATGAATTTGTTTTGGTCATTATCATTACCATATGGAATCAAAATCACATTGGGAGTGCAACCTGGAACAATGAGCCGATAATTGTTCACTGAGAGGAAAAGTGGCACAAGATTGTAGCATTGGACATTGGATGCAAATTTGACTTTGGCAGTGGATTCTGGACTTCTTAGGAAGGAGGTGAATCCTAGTACTACTTTTGAGGGTGGAGGAGTAAGCCTATGGATTCCCTTATTGATTGACATGGGCATCATATCATTTTATTTGTTGGTTGAGAAAATGTGCATATGTATATATGTATATATTAATGTAAACACATTATTGAGATGGATTTATAAAAGTCCATAGACAATATGCATATTTGTTGGTCGAAGCAAATTGTATGAGTATATATGTGGTTGTTATTGTACATACTGTAATGAGTTGTGTTATAAAGCTGTAGTAAATGGTACAATTTTCATGTTTTCAACAATGGTCATTGAAAATACTACAACAAGTTGTGTTATAAATATCCATAGGCAATATGTTTTTTTTTAGCAACTTGCTGGTTTATAGGTGTCATTGAACACTGAGGATGTTGTTCCCCCAAGGGGAGGGTTCTATAATATCCCTAGTAAAAAATCCTTGTAATAAAGTTAATAAAAGAAAAATAATACCAAGGTCATGGGACACGTATTCCTATATGAATGGTGGACAAAGGAATTGGCAAAGGCAAAGAGACATTAATTGACATTGATTTATTAAAATAAAGTAAAATAAGAGAAAAAGAAGGTGAAAGGTCACAGGTTGCATCTAAGGAGGAAATTGAAGAAAATAGAGGTCTCAATAATAAAAAGGCTTTTGAGAATCATTTCATGGCTTTTGTCGATTAGAGCTTTTGTTAGTTTTAGCTTGGAGTTATTTCTTCTATTCTGTCTCTCATACTTTTGGACACATAAAGTTTTCTTGGAGAACTCTTAGAGGAGTGTGTCATACTTTATATTTGGAGCAATAAAAGAAAGGAAAACCAAGAAAGCGTAAGAGGACAATGAGATCAACAAATACATTTGGTTTTGCTTGTAGGTACCAAGTTGCACATATGATTTCCTTGCTAGTTTTGACATGCATGGCACATCCATGTGGTTTCTCGGTCATGATCTATCATTGGAATGGAGGATTGCTTGGATTGACAAAGGTTTTTCCTAGCCTTTCAATTTTTTGGATAGTCATGATGTTGTGAGTTTTATATTTGTTTTCTGGTTGGTGCTCATGTTATTTATGACTGTGGGTTGAGCTATTAGTTCCTAGAAGGTTTGGTTGGCCAAATTCTTTGGAAACCTTGTAACAACATGGGTTGAGTTACTAGTCCAGAAGCCTTCGTTGGAAAAACACACTAAATCCCTTGGTGGGTTGAGTTACTAGTCTTGGAGCCTTGGTTAAACAAATGCTCTAGACGCTTGACAATAGTTGTGGGTTGTGTTACTAGTCCCAAATCTAGGTTGGAAAACATGGTATGGAGCCTTGAACAACTTGGGTAGAGACCCATCTGGTGATGATTAGTGATGTCTAACGTGAGGTGGAATCATTGGTTGAGGGTTGAGGTGGTTTGGCCTTTGGAATCCATGGTTTGGTTTTTTCGGGTTTATTCCATGCGATTTCACATTAATTCTTGGAATACAGGGGTGACTAGCTGAAAGAAAGATTTGGTTCAGCCCAATTTATGATTGGGTGGTACGTGGAAGTCCCTTACTTGGTTTACATTTTCATATGTTAATAAGAGGTTTTTTTGATTGTGATCTATGATCATATGTATTGATTATGATGGTGACATTATGGCTGAGTTTCCATGGTTTATATGTTGGTTATTATTGTCTTATATGTTGTTTATTAGTTGGTTATATGCTGGTTATGTGATGCATATTGTTTATGGCTCTTTAAATTCTTGATGAATATGTGATTGATTATCTAATGCATGACCTAATAGATGTTATTATAACTAATATGATATGGAATTAGATGTTCTTGACACTTCTTAGATAAATATGAGGCCCTTATGGTTAAATGTGTATTCATGACCTATACATTACATGTTCTTGATGTGTTTGATGGAATATTTATCATGTTTAGGATTTTTTAGGTCAATTTCTTGATCAAGTTTTGTGTTAGAGGCTTTATCTTAGTGTCATTTGTCTTGGAAAGTATCATCAAATTCTAGGTTGTGGTTTGGAGACTAGCCTTGAAAAAGTGGCTCAAATCTCATGGTAGCAAGAACAAAAATGAATGAGAAATATTGCAGTCTCTCCCTTGCAGGCTTATGGGAGTGATTGAAGGCCTACATTTGCATGGATGTAAGGTTGTGCATGCGACTGATTTTTTTTTCAATGAAAAAGCAATCTGACTCAAGGTTTGGGCACTTAGAGGGGTGGTTTAGCTCTTGTGGGTCCTGTAGCTCTTGACGAAGGTCATTAAGGTTTCGGTTTGTCGATTCTACTTCCTTAAGGTGATCTAGGAGGTTGATTCATATCATAGTAATTCTTCATCACTTATTTACTCCAGTGGACCAATAAGTATGGGTAAGTGTGGGAGGAGGGTGTTACACTATATCTTCCTTTTCATATATATATATATTATATATTATTGTACAATTTTTATACTTATTTTTGAAATATAATGATAAAATAGCTACAACAACATATTTTAATAAAAACTTCTTCAAATTGCTGAAAAGTGGTGATACTACTAGGTTGAAGGGATCTGAATGGGTGTTATAACATCAATTATTACAACATTGTCAATAGTTTAACATTGACAACTATTATGGCATCTATTGTTACAACATTTGTTGTAATGATCACTATTTTGAATAGTATAAGTTGTTATAGCATCAAATTTTACAACAGTTTCAACGTTTTCAATAGTAATGGGTGTTACAACATCAAATGTTACATCATTTTTTGTTACAACATCTCGTGACATCCCCACCCATGGTTCTATCATAAAATGCATTATATATATTTTTTACAAATATTTGAAATTAAGAAAAATGGATTGAGTCAAAGGGGCATGAATTCCAAAGCTAGGGAGGAGGATTTCTTTCTTGGCAGGTTGAGTTTTTCTTATGGAGAAAATCTGAAATGTTTGGGACAACCATTAAAAGTTGGCTTGTGCATGAATTAATGAACTGGTTCTTAAAATTTAATGAACTGCAAAGAAGGTACACATGCCCATGCACTTGGGAACCTTCACAAGGAAAAGGGATAAGAAACCAAGAGAGGAATTGCATAGTACAAGAAAGTAAGGATGAAGCAGTAAATGTGAGCCAAAAAAAGAAGGCAAGGCATGGTATCTGAATTCATGCTAAAGGAGAGACAAGACACAATTCGAGAAATAGAAAGACATATTAATTTGGTTTGATCAATAAGAAGTGTAGAACATGAGAGAAGAGAAGGGGATTGGCTCTTAGTTTCCCTGTAAGCTGTGGGTTGAGATGCTAGTCTCTAGAGCCCCGTAATAGTTTGGGGTTCCCTAGATGTTGTGGGTTGAGATGTGATCCTTGGATACCTATAAAATATTAGGTCCCTGGGGTCTGTGGGTTGAGATGCTAGTCTCTAGAGCCCTGTAATAGTTTGGGGTTCCCTAGATGTTGTGGTTTGAGATAGGATCCTTGGATACCTATAACATATTAGGTCCCTAGGGTCTGTGGGTTGAGACAATGTCTCTAGATCCCTATAACAACTTGGGTCCTTGGAGGCTATGGGTTGGGATGTAATATATGGAGCCTTGTAACAGCTTGGGTCCCTGGAGGTTGTGGATTTGGATGTAATCTATGGATCCATGTAACATCTTTGGTCCCCTGAAGGCTGTGGGTTGAAATAATAGGATCTGGATCCCTTGATAGCTTGGGAAGTGGCTAATCCTATAGCAACATCAAAACAACACTTGATTGAAGACCTTAGTTACTGGAATGAAATTATAGTGGATCTTGGACCCCCTAGAAGGGAGTGAATCACTATGTATGCACTTAGGGCAAGGCAAGAACGTATTGAAGTCCTATGCTAATAAGATGGAAGTGTTAATTGGTGGGATTGAGGAAGAGGCCCTCTGGATTCCCTATTTTCATTGACAGTTGGTGTTTTAATCCCTAAAGCAAGCACCTCCCTTAGAATCTAGAATATGGCTCGGGGGTGATAGATGCAAGTAAGTGCGGTTGTAGTTGTCTATGGTTGGTTGGAGATTCCTTGTCCCAGACTCAGTTACCATGCAAGTTTAAATATAATTATATGTTTTTGTTGCTTAAAAATTAATGAACTTGTTATGCATTTTAATTGAAATGGTTTGGAATATTTTTCGACTGTAACAACGTTGTTAATGTGATGAGCATGTGGATGCATTTCTATGTAGGGATAAATTTATAGTTAGGATAAATAAATTGACACATAAACACATATGTCACACTTATGAAATGAAAAATGTTGATAAACAAGTTGAACTAGTGTATGCATCTGTAATGGAATGAATCTCTATGTTAAATCCTCATTATCACATTCCATAACATATATTCTGCACTATATTGTGTAATGTTGTATACAATAAACTAATTTGAGTCATGTTCTTGAAACAAAATCCTATCTTAGGGTAAATTCTCCTTCTGTTACACAAAAATTGTCACCATGACTTTCTACAGTTTGTGTGAGTCCATCACCACTCATACATACCTCCTTTGCAAGTCTTAAGCCTCAGCTCTTCATGTCAAGCCTTGAAAATGGGAGAAAGACCTTAAAAATATCTCAAATC
>APFE031071429.1:28285-47433 GCA_000404065.3 Pinus taeda
GTTGGACCAAGGTAGGGTCTATTACACCTCTTAGTTTTCATTTATGAATTGAAACATGTTTAGAGAAAAGTAGATTTGCTTGTGCTACTTATTGCTAGATATCATTTGATACTAGGGAGATCGGTCTTGTCCACAAGAACGATTTATCCGGCCAACAAATTGGTGACTCCGCTGGGGAATGGTTTTGGTTTTTAATTTGTCTTTTCTTTGACTTGAGAAACTTGAGTTTTGGTTTCTGATTTTGGCTTGATGTGTGTGGGATTGGGTACTTGTTAGATCCTGGTTTGATTTTTATTTTTCGGATTTTTGGAAGAGGACCACACCTTCTGAGTTAGGTACAGTGCGGACCTATCCGCACTGTTACAGTGTAACACAAAGCGGTACCGCACCTGGTTCTACTGGGAGCCTGTGGACCCTGTTAAAAGTTTGAAAAACCTAAGATTCTTCCACCCAGTTAGGTTTAGGTTTAGTCCATAGCTGTTAGTTTATGCCCAAATCTGCACGTGTCTTGACAAAAGGTCCTTCTGAGTTAGGTTCCATTGGCATTGTTGTTTTTAGTGATTTTCTAGAAGTTTTTCTTGTTTGGATCGATCTTTTGCTTGGTCTTTGTAGTGGCTCAAAGATTTGAAGCCTTAGAGCCTTAGATCACCTTGGTATCTTTGGTATTCTTGCTGAGTCTAACTGGTTTATGAAATCTATCCTTAAAGAGAGCTAGATCCCCTTTTTCTCTTTTGCAAAAATTTGAATGAACTTGGTTGAAAGTTTCGAATTTCATTTTTTATAAAAACATAATTGGGTGTTTTTGATTAGTTTGTTGATCTAAACAAATTGATCCTTAGTTAGCTAAAAAACTAAGTTAAGCATCCTCAAAAACATTTCAAGTTTCTTTTCAATCCATTTTGTTTAGATCTCAAGATTAGATTATAGTTTTGAGTATTTCATAGAAATTTGAGAAGCTTGTTGAAAAATTTGTTTTCAATAGTTTTTAGAGTTTTTTCAGAAATCTTAAAATCTCTCTTGAAAGAATTTTTTGTTTTTGTAGTTTTTGATTGTTGAAAAGAAAAGCGATTTTCCGTGAGCATGATTAGTAGTCTCATTTTTGAAGTTCTTTGAAAAAGACAAAAAGTTTTTATTTTCAGTTGTATGTTAAAAGAAAGATTTGATTTTCAAAGCATTGCATTTTCAACTCTTCTTTAGCTAGAAATTCATTGAAAAGAAAAGGAATTGCTTATCATCTTAGGTGCATTTTTTAGTGTTTTGGAGTCGAGTCTTCACACCATAAAGTTTCATCTCCGCACCCATTGACTTAAGAAACAACCCATAAAATTAACGCTTAATTAAAATCCATCTAGCAATCTTTTTATTTTCTAGGGCTCTTTTCACCAACATAGCTTAGGCTAGTATCTTGGAGTAGGGAGTAATTAACTCTCCAAGATAGTTTAAAAAAACAAGTAGTCGATCTTGCCGTAGGGAAAAATTCCAATTGTTACATATATGCTCTGGGAAAGCTCCTCTTAAAGGAGAAGCATGAGATCATATCTAAACCAGTGTGAGAATCAATCCTTCCTCATTGGGAACGATAGAAGATATTCACGTATTAAAAATGGTAAACCTCAGATTGAAAATTGTTGAGGAGCCTAGGGTCACTTGTTGGTAAACCTTGGATTATGTCATGGAGCCTTCAAGGGGATTGAGCTTGTCACTCTGCCCTTGCGTGCATATCGGATCGTAGACTGTTCCCCCAGGTATATCTGTTTCCATTGGTAACCTTAGTGCCCATAATCTATAGGATTCTTTCCTAGGTGACGGTGGAGGGAAGATCCCACTGTACCTGGAGCAGACGTCAACTAGACTCACTTGGAATCTCTAGGGGGTTATCTTCACTCGAGATGGTTATAGTGGAGAAACTTGTGCCAGTCTGTTTCATTAAGCAGGTTGTCGGGGTAGCTGTTCCAACCGCCATTTTTGTATTGACTTCTGCGATGTTGGATTTCATCACCAACTAGTGTTTTCGATCCAGAAAAATATTGTTTGTGTGTGGTTTGATCTCCTAGATTTATTAGGCATGTGCTTCAAATTGTTTGGTTCTTTAGAGACTTTAGTTGGTTTTCTTGAGATTTTCTTTGTTCTCGTGTGAAGTAATTAAATAATTAATCGTGGCTGAATTATCGAGACAATCCTGTCGACTTTGGGGGCAGCCTCTCGAATTTACACCAAGTCAACTTGAAGGGCTGCGAGCTCTTGTCACACCTAGTGAAAGTAGGGTTGAGTCACCGGAGGCGGGAGAGTCTTCTTTAGTCATACATCCTGATTATCAAGTTTAAGCAACATAACATATTTCCGAACCGATTTCATTTTCCGAAGATACTAGTAGTATTACTCCTACTAGTTCATTAGCCGAGGAACTTGAAATCTTTGAACCTGAAATTGAACGTGCTGCTACTCCATCTTTAGGATTTGCTTCTCCTATTTCCAGTGGTCTTAGTTCACCGAGGGTAGCAAGTGTCATTACCTAGAATCTTCCTTTTGGACTCATTTCCATATAAGAGCTTGTAAGTCCGGACGAAGGTATAAACCTCCCCGAAAATCAACCAGCTATCGAACTTAGTGAGCACGAACCCATTTTCTACAGTCCCATTAGAGGTGACGCTTGGTATATTTCATTGACCAACTTCTTTGAAAATCCAGGTCTCGCGTCTTCACCACCTCGATTTCCTTTCCATCCAACACCTAGAGGTTATTATCCTCCTTTGAATATGTCGAAATCCTTGTTTTCTCAGACGCCAGAAACATTTTTACATGGAAATCCTTCTGTTCCTTCTGGATATCAGTCTTTATCTGGTATGTTTTCAGGAGCATCTCCTCAACCCATCGAATATGTAGTATCTCCTGGTAATAGCGGAACTAAACCGTTAAGTGTCGAAGAGATTCTTGTGATGTCTGGTACTACTCCTAACCCACAACCTCAAGGTAGTTCAATACCTCCTGGGGGGTAGCCACAATGTACTCAAATACCGCCTGGGGGGCAACCTCAAGGCAGTCCATTACCGCTTGGGGGACAACCTCAAGGACAATACATGCCTACGAGATAGTATTTTCCTCAAGGTCAACCCTAGATGCAATTTTCACCTCAAGGTCAACCCCAGTATCAATATGTACCTCAAGGTCAACCTCAGTTTCAATATGTGTCTCAAGGTCAGTACCAGCCTCAAGGTCAGTACCAACTGCAAGGTCAGTACCAACCTCAAGGTCAATACCAACCTCAAGGTTTCCAACCACCTTCAGGTCAATCATTTGTTCAAGGAACGGGAAATGTACCATATAATTATCAACCTTATACTCAACCTAGTTTTGGTCCTCAATATGCTCAACCTGTTATGGGTCCATACCCCAGAATGAACGTGGTGTGGGATCAACAGACTTCATAACCTAGTGTGCAGTTGTCATCTCAATCTGGACAGCCTTTGGTTTCTGGTTCACCCCAACAACCTATCCAGCCTACTACTCAAACTTCTACACCTGGGGTAGTTCATCAGCCTGGGCCTAGTTCACCTCGAACTCCGCCTCAAACATCTGCTGCAACTACTGCGGCCTCTGTTCAATCCAACCCACCTATTTCTGGAGTATCAGAAACTCCAGTTTCTACTGTTCCTGTATCAACTCCTCAGGCCTCTTTACCTCAGTCCAGACCTACAATCCAGACTTCGGTTTCAATGCCTGTAGGACAACCTGGGCCTAGTACGGTTGTCACAAGTCAACCTCAATTTACTTATCAACTGTACCAGGGACAACACCAATTTGGTCCTGCTGTGTAGAGCCCAGGTTATCAGTATCAACCGTACCCTGGGTATACTTATCAACAACCTCAACAACCCCAGTATGGTTCTGTTAATCCTAGTTTCCCAAGAGGATATAATATCCCAAATGCCAATCCGATTCCAAGTTATCTTGGATATCCTCCTCCCGGGGCTGGTCCTATGACCCCAAGTTTTCGGGATCTGAACCATCAGTTACCGTTTATAGAAAATTTTGATTTACCTAACTTGTTGTGCCTTATGAACGATCCCATTAATTATCTTCCATTTTGGCCGCCAATGCCAAATAAGTTGCCCAGTGATATACCAAAGTTTGAGGGGAAGTCAAGAGAATATCTGTCAAATCCTGTGATGACTTACCATCTCTGGTGTGCATCGAATTCCATTACAGATGATTCAATTCATCTTCTTCTTTTTCAATGCACTTTGATTGGCCTTGTAGCCAAGTGGTACATTGAGTTGCCACGAGGCTCTTTTTACAATTTTAGTCAGTTAGCCACTTCCTTCCTTACTCATTTTCAGCTGCCAGTCCGATATGACAATGGAACAAAGTTATTAACTTCATTAAAACAGTCGATGTCCATATATATTTCAGACCATATTCATGAATGACGACGTCGACGTCGTTTAGTGAAATTTTTTATCCCAGACCAAATTTTGGCATAATGGTTTGTAAAATCATTATTACCTAAAATAACTGAAGATGTAGCCAAGGTAGGAGTAGTTACCGAAGAGAAAGTAATTTCTCAAGCTTAGTACCTTGACTTTGTTTATATGCAGTCAGGTACTTTACACAAGAAAATCCCCAACCTTCCAAAGAAAAATCAAATAACTGCACCTCCATTAGGGTCTCATGCCGCTGACAGTATAATTGGTACTGTTAATACCAAAAGTAAGAAGAAATCCTCCAAGAATTCTTCTCCTATTATAACTTTACCAGATTCCCCCACGGGAGAGTCTTCAGCTGAAATTACTGCCGATGTCCATGTCATAGAATCATCTATGGCCAAATCAAAATCTGGCGGTAAGAAGAAAGGCAAGAAGAAGAATAAGCAAAACTCAAAAGAGAAATCAAATAAACTTGAATCTAGTGAAGAGAAACGTAAACCTTGATATCCTTGTCTCATCTGCGATGAGGAGCATTTTACAAGAGATTGTCCACATCGTGCCGAGGTTGCGAAAATCGTCAAAGGTTCTCAAAAACCTGCTGTTTTGAAGGATCCTTTTCCGAGTCAGGACAGTAAGATGATAGATTTTTCTTGAAATGCCTCAGAGGAACCCATAATGATGATGTCCCATGTTAGGATTGCGACACGATCGCAAGATTATGGAAGTAAGAATCCTATTGGTGGTAAGGAAGTGGAATCTTCTAATTCCAACCCATCAACCTCAGCTTTGTCTGGTTCCGATCCGCTATAGATCGAGAAACCTAATCCAGACTTAGTAATCAAACCGCCCGATAAGGGTATACTTTGAAAGTTAGCTTTCAATCCACATGCGAGAGCTGCTCAGAACTATAACATTGTTGAAGATTTAGCTGTTTCACCTTTAGCAATGTCAGCTTTGGAGGTGCTGCAATCATGTCTAGCACAACGTAAATTACTTTTGTCAGGTATAGGAGCTGTTGATCTTCAGGACTCAAACCTCATAGTTTTTGATTTGGAAAATAGTACACCTCGTTTATCTCATCAAATGGCTTTCTAGATTCCAGTGTTAGTCAAAAATAGTTTTTGATTTGGAAAATAGTACACCTCGTTTATCTTATCAAATGGCTTTCTAGATTCCAGTGTTAGTCAAAAATAGACCTTTCTTTAGGACTGTGATTAATGAGGGAGCTTCAACGTGTATTATGTCAATATAGTGCTGGAAAGCCCTTGGCCCTCCTATACTTAATCAATCCCCGACGATTCTAAAAGCCTTTGATGGTCGAGGGTTTCATCCTTATGGAATTCTACAAGACTTATGAAAAGGGGTTGAAGGAAAACTGTTAATCTAGATGTGGAATTGGTTGATGCCCCTCTGGATTACAACCTTCTTTTGGGTCATAGTTGGTCTTACGTGATGACTGCTGTTGTTTCATCGGTCTTTCGGCTTATTAAATTTCCACATAATGGAAAGATCGTTACAATAGATTAGTTAACTTACTTTTCATCCGACCCATCCTCTACTGAGAGTATTCAAGCATGTTGGTAAAACTGCTATCCCTTATAAGGATGTTGGGGTAGGATAGTTAAAGATTATGGTTTACTCGGAACTTTTTCATTTCCTCCTCCCAACGTACCGTCTCCTTTAATGACTATTCATATGATTTCATCAAAATCCAGTATTCTTGACGATCCTTGGATCATTCCATCCGATTCTGATGTGGACTCTTTTGGTGATGCCATGCCTTTGAAGTTGCTTATCAGGCTGTACAGTCATTTTCCGACTCAAGTTCAACCCATCTTGATCTAGTGAATGTGATCCATGGAGAATCACTTTCAATATCAACCTCAGATTCAACAACATTTTCCAATCCTGTTTATATTGATGAGCAAATTCGGGAACTTTTGTCTATTGATGAGTTACCATGGGAAGATCTTCATCATAGATCTTTGTTTTTAACCGAGATCGATCATTTTGAGAATGATTTTTCATCTATTTTTACTGCTGAATATGTCAAAGAACCGTAGAATCCATTGAAACATCCTGATTTTGAACAAAATTTAGCAAATATTTCTTGAACGGTTCCTATCGACATTTCAGTCAAACCTGGAATTATTGAAAACATTCACATAGGTGCTTCTTGTACGGACACTGAAGTCAAAACATATAAAGCCCTATTTCAAGAATTTCGTGACGTGTTTGCTTGGTCCTATGAGGAAATTCCAGGAATTGATCCTTCAATTATTGTTCATGAGATCAAAACTTACCCGGATGCTAAACCTGTCTGGCAACGTTTGCGTTAGATACACCCACGAAAAGTTACTGCCATCAAAGCAGAAGTTGAGAAATTACTTAAAGCAGGTTTCATTTATTCAATTCCTTTAACGGATTGGGTATCAAATATTATTCCGGTTACCAAAAAGCAAGGGACAATAAGAATATGTATTGACTATAGGGATATTAATCATGCTTGTCCCAAAGACAATTATCCAACACCCTATATCGACCAAATTATCGATGATTGTGCCGACAATGAAATTTTCTCCTTTATGGATGGCTTTTTTGGTTACAATCAAATTAACATTCTACCTACCGATCAACCAAAAACGACATTCATTTGTCCATGGGGGACCTTTTCTTATTGCAAGTTACCTTTTGGATTAAAGAATGCTGGCACAACTTTTCAAAGGGCTATGTCTTATGTGTTTCATGACATCAAGCACATTGTGCAACCTTATCTCGATGATTTACCTGCTCATTCTTTATGTAGAGCCGACCATCTCACTCATTTACGAGCAATTTTTATGAGATGTAGGCATTATCGTTTACAGGGATTTGTTGTTTTGAAAGCCGGCATTCACGTCGATCCTTCGAAGGTTGAAGCCATTGTCAAATTACCACCTCCTTCAACTCTTTGCCTACTCCAAAGGTTGCAAGGGAAAGCAAAATTTTGACGTCGTTTCATTCCTAACTACGCTGAGATTACAAAAGGTTTCACCAGGTTGTTGAAACAGAACACTCCATTCTTTTGGGATGAGATAACTGACAAATCTTTCGATGCACTTAAACACGCATTGACCCATGTGCCATTATTGCATCCTCCCAACTACAACTAGGATTACTTCTTGTACCTCGCCGCTTCCCATTCCACCATTGGGATGGTCTTAGTTCAACATGATGAATTCGAGAGTGAACATGTGATCTATTATCTTAGTCGGACTCTAACTTCGACTGAGTTAAAATATTTACATGTGGAGAAATTGGCCTTGGAAGCAGTTCATGTTGTTCAACGATTTCGTCATTACATTTTACTACGCAAAACCACAGTCCTTTATAACTGTAACCCTATGGCGTACATTTTCTAGTCAATTTAACGTCTTAAATTGCTCTACATAGATTATCAATCCAGGTATCGTAAACTGATGAAGTGTGGTGCACTATATGTGCTTAGTTAACCTTTCTCTTACTTCGTTGTTTTATAGTTTATGTTGTTTTTTTGGGGTTTTGTTCCTGTTGGTTTTCTAAAGTGTTTAATGCAATAACCAAACAATGAGCTAATGACTATGAGACCCAGTATCCTTGTTGCTTCAGCAAAAGGACAAGATGATTCTATCATGTCATTAGTTCAATAAAAGGCTATGTGCATCACTAATCTACAATCAACTTGAAAGCAATTTATGTACAGCTAATATACATAAGCATAACAAAATTAAATGCAAAATTAAATGACAACTATACAAGGCAGGGGCCCCTCTGCCACCTATGAAATCAAAGAAAAATTGAACACACTTGCATGAATTAAAATTGCATGAATGAAAAATCTAATCTATCAAACTTGAAAGTAATCAAATCAAATCAAAGCAATATTTACAAAATGAAATCTACTCTACCTTACATTCTACAAAGCAATGTTTACAAAATGAAATCTACTCTACCTTACATTCTAATGTGCTCCATGACATCTACTTCACATCTCCTTCCATGTTGAGAACATCAAAGCTTTATTCAAATTCTTCAAAAGTACAAAGTACAACAAAGTTCTCCAAAGCTTTCAAAAGCCATCAAGGAAGAACTACAATCTTAAGAACTAGGGACTAAAAAGACTAACAAATGAAGGAAAGAGATCTCCTATTTATACAAAAAGATGAGAGCCATCTCATTAATGATAATCCATGAATCTGTCCCTCTACCTCTAGAGTCCTAATCAAAATAGGAACTGATAAGACACATGTCTTTTTAGAGTTACAATACAATTAGGAGATGTGACACATATCCTCATGATCCCATGATTCTTTCCACTCAAATTCGAATTTGGCCTTAGAGTGCCACATAAGGTTCTTCTAGAAGCCTCCTTTCAACCTACACATGTCAACAATCTCAACCCATTGGTTAGGTATAAGCTTATGCACATTATTTCCTAAATTTTAACCACAAATTCACTTAAAAGGCTTAGAATTAATAAAGATTGAAAAAACATAAATGTGGCCCAATGATAATGAAAGTGGGATGAATGTGGTGACATAGTAGTGAAATGGAGGTGATATAATGGACATAATAGTGAAAGTGTAATGGAAATGAATGACATTTTCAAGACTCAACATACCCCCCAACTGAAGCTATTACATGTCCTCATGCAATATATATTACATTAACTCTTTTGATCCTTGAGCTTTGGCTTAACTTTGCATGATATCATTTGATAACTTGATATTTCTGCAAAGTGTTTTACTTGAGTTGCAACATGGTTGGTTCTTGTGTTACAACCATTTTTTTTTTTTGTTGCCTCCTATTTTGATCTTTGAACTTTTCATAATGATATTTTGATTATTGTTGAAAAGTATATCTTTATTGGATTGCATGATGGTTGGTTCTTGTGTGACAACCATGCTTTTGTTTGTATCCAATTTATCCTTTAAGCACTTTTTTTTTTTGAAAAGCCATTGTATGCTCATAATAACAATGTAATATTTAGTATCTGTTGGAAGTATGTGAGCTCTTGAATATGATATGGACATGGCAAGATATGAAAATGATTGTATTCCCCCCCAACTAATGGTATTGGCAATTTTATGAAATGAGGAAGAGAAATATTTTTCCAACAATTGTCATTCTAGCTTTTTATGGAATTCTATGGTCAAAAGTTAGAAAATGACGTACCTTCACTTACCTTTTGGAATGGATGAGTTGTATGTGTG
Source organism: Pinus taeda (assembly GCA_000404065.3). Lineage (NCBI taxonomy): Eukaryota > Viridiplantae > Streptophyta > Pinopsida > Pinales > Pinaceae > Pinus > Pinus taeda. The sequence goes on from APFE031071429.1 coordinate 37,941, forward strand.
GTGGCTGAAAAATTTCTAATCATATTCTTCTTCAAGTGGCTGAACAAGAGGAGTCATGGATAGAGAGATAAGATGACTTTTTATTGCTTCTACTAAAACTTGCTGAATCTGTTCCAAAATGCTGAAAATAATAGTCTTCATGTCTTCACAACTCATTGGCACCATTCCTACTATGTGAAAAGATGTTCTGATGTCGAACATAGTAGGAAATTGTTGGCTTAGTGGCCATTAATGGATGCCACTAGTCAACACGAGAACTCTCACAATTGATGACAATGAGAGTCAAGATGCCCAAACACATCTTGCTAGGTACGAATGAATTTGTCGATGTCGAGTCACCTAGAAGATCTAATGAACAAGGGACATTAATGTATTCCCATTGTTTATCAGCATGAGGACTTTCCATTAAGGCATGCAAGCCTTAAGGTGTTTTAACAAAGAACTTAGACTCAAAGGACTATGGACTCAATAATTTGCATTGAAGCAGGGCTTATTTGCGGAATGAAAATGACAGGAAATGAAAGGTGAAAATGGAAGATGGCAATGGAGAGTAGAAATGGCAATGGGCAATAAGCATATGAATGAGCCTCTTACTTTTATTTGTGAGTTATGAATGGACAAAAAGAAATGGAAAGTGGATGTGAATATAAATGAAAAATATGAAGGAAAATGAGGTGAATGGTTTATTATGAGGTATGGATGTGATGGATGGATGGATGTGATGGAGACAATAGTATCTGAAAGATTTTCAAGTGTTTGGATCTGATTTTGCATCAACATATTTCCTCTTTTTTGTTGATCATCCTCTTATGAAACAAATTGGTCTCTTAGAGAGACACCATTCTCTTGTAGTCATTTGTCATTCCTCCTGGAACATGCAAAAAAACTAATACTTCTTCTGCAATGGAATGTAAGATTATCAAATGAGAGAGATGGCCAATATCTCTAGTTATGATATTTACACACAAAACTAAGAATTTGTATTAATGAAACAAGTTCTCAAAGGAAAAATCAAAAGAATTTATACCTGATTTCGAATTAGTGCCTCAAGTTGATGTTGCTTATTTTGAGCAATTTATTTCATTATTTGCCATTTAAAACTCAAATGATAGATTTCTCATTGTGTAGATATTGTTGAGATCTTTCCAATGGTACTTAAATCATCAAAATCTGATTTTGTATGAAAAAGTTAGGCTGATTTGAACAATGAGGTTTTTCTGGCTGCGGAATTAGAGAACAACTGCGGATTTGGACTTTAGCTGCGGAATGTGCACAGTTTCTGTAGCTAAAAATCTTGAATAAAAATTTAGTCATTCATCTTTCATCATCAGTCCAAAATTAATCAATACCTTTAGAAAAGTAAGCAAATAACTTATTCATTTCATTGATTCAAAATTATTATTTTTTCTTGACATGCAGTGATTTAGTGTGGCAACTTAGTGATAACACACAATTTGACTTCCCTTTAACCGGGGTCTTTTTCATCAAATTGGATCAATTGAATAGGACACCATCTATGTACTGACATTTCCCCAACTACCCATGTGGTTTGTTTTTCTTGATGACACCTGCAACCTAGAGTTTAACAAAACAGCTGCGGAAAGTTGAATCAGCTGCGGAAAGTTGAACCAGCTGCGGAAAGTGGCTGAAACAATCAACCATTAGTTTTAAGTTATTTTCTTCATTGTCTGCATGTAGGAACTCTGTGAATTATAGTGGCATATAGAGCAAACCAATGTACTTACTCTTTTGCTGCATTTTTTTCGTGTGCTGACGGATTTTATATCATCGCATGCCTTTTGATATTCATATAATACAAATCAATTGAACACAGATTCAAACTGTTTGTGTGTGACATTTATAGTTTATAACATCAGCCAAAAGAAAGTTAAGGTGTTGACGAATTGACTTTTTCAGCAAAAGCACGTGAACTGATAATAGTTATGTTAGAGGGGAATGGAGAAGGTTTGACACAACGTCCACATATGTAACATGAAACTGTCTGAAGAAACCATTCACGGATTCAACCAAACAAACCACGACATCCACCTTGGCATAATGAAGTATGAGTAAAAGACAGAAGTTGTGAGGCTTGGTGGGAGACGTGGGCGAGTTTGAGTTAAAAATGGAATAGGATTAGACGGGTGGCGGAAGACGTGTTACCTCAAACAACCAAAGCGTGCCAACTTTGAACTGTTCTTTGTTCATTTAATGAAAATCTCTTTCCCCTCACATATTCAGTGACACGGTGGGTGACCTGGTAGCCAAGAAAATCGGATCTAGGCGGATTTCTCAAAGAAATCGGAATATGGCCGCAACTGTTAAAAAAATACATTGTTTTTTTCACACGCGACAAGCAAAAAGGGGCTCCAAAGAACCGAGGATTTCTCCCAGACCCCCACAAATTTCTTCAAACAGTTTCTGGGTTATCTAATTGACCCAGCTGGAAAAAAAACCGATATTTTATTTTCTTCAAATTCGCCACGGTTTGGGCAAATCGAACGTTTGAAATTTGACGTTTTTCAGTTGTTTACATTTTTCTGAGTTTCACTATTCTGCATTTTTTTCTGAGTTGATGTTCTGCGTTTGTTGCACTCGACTGTAAGATTGAATCTCAGAGGGGGAAAAATTGTTTTCAGATGCAGTCAATAACAAATGAATCAGTCAGGGGAGGAGATGCTAAAAAAAAAAAAATTCTTTGCGAGCCTTCCAATCGCAGAATTTGTATGGTATACACCTGACTGCAACAATCTACTTCTTTTCATGGTGTTTCCGAAATGCCTTTTAAATCATAAGGACAACGATCACTTCAAAAGTTTCTTCTTTGGTTAGACAATTGCCAGTTGATTCAAATGTCTTTACTCTTAATTTAAATGAGTGTTCTTGAAATGCAACTTGAATCTTGCTGCTGCGTCAGTAGTAATGCGACCAACAACAAGAGAATCTCTCATACAGAGTTCATCTTCTCTTAGATTCTCAAAAATTTCAAACTCATTAAAATTAATCGTTTTCTTTGGCTCATTGTTATTATATTCTACAAGATATCCAATTAATCCTTCATATCCTTTCTTTGAAAGCCATATCAGCAAGAGTCCAACCAAATCCCAAAAACACAGAGTTTTTATTTTAACACAACAGTCCATGCAATTCGATCTATTTTTTTAAATGTTTTTGCAGGTTTGTTTTAAGGCCAAAACTTGAACAGGGATGCAGATTTTCTTATTGGAGCCACAGTGAAAAGCTAGGATTCAAGATAGCCATAGATTTTTTATTTTATTTATTTATTTATTTATTTTCTCTGAAATTGTAAAATTTTATAAAAATGATTAATGATTTTCAATTTCAGGCAACAAATACTTCAAGAAAAACAGGACTTTGACTGAGGTCTTAGGCTGGTTTTTCATCGATCTGAGCTGGGTGACTAGGATAGGATCCATGTCGAGACAATTATGGAGATGCTCATGTGGTCGATTTCTTCATTGGACGCTTGTAACCTGCTCAACCTTGAAACAACTGCGGAACTAGCTGCGAAATCATGGCACTTTCCGCAGCTAAGTTGCAAGACCTTATTAAAACAGGATACAGTGTTTTGAAGACCACTACAAACCATAACCAGACAATTTTGGACAATTTGAACCTATCAAAGCAGTTGAGTTTCATTTTTTCACTTTTTTTTTTTTTTTGAATGAATTGAAATGATGAAGTTTATTTTGTTTCTTTTTTTTAACATAACAATTCTTTTTCTGATCCTCCAGATCACACAAAGTGCAGGAGGAGAGAATACTCAAGAATTATTAATTTTTTTTTTTACTTAACAATCCTTTTTCTGATCCTCCAGATCAAACAAAGTGCAGGAGGAGAGAATACTCAAGAATTATTAATAATTTTTCTTTTTAGATGTAAGAAATAAGGTCTCCTAATTACACTTCCCCGGCAGCGGCGCCAAAAATGTCTAGTCAATTTAACGTCTTAAATTTCTCTACATAAATTATCAATTCGGGTATCGTAAACTGATGAAGTGTGGTGCACCATATGTGCTTAGTTAACCTTTTTCTTACTTTAGCTTGTTTTTGGATTTATCTTTCCCTAATGTGTGATGGCGAGGATGAAAGTGAAGTATGAAGTATAGATGGTGATGGTTTCTACAGCGATTTTCTCAAACTTGAAAGTGCTTAAAAAGAAATCTTTAAAACAACTAAACTGAAATCAATTCTTAAGAGGAAGTAAATGCATCAAACAGTGAACTAATGACAATGGCCCAGTATCCTTGCTGCTAAATGAAAAGAAAGTAAAAACTAAAAGCAACTCAAAGCAACTAATTCACACTACTTAAACTCTTCAGATCCTTTACCCTTCAGCTCAATCTACCTTGTGGCAAGCAATCATGAACAAGTCAAGCAATATGATATCTAAATGGCAAGAAATTAAATTGCATAAAAGAAACTAGTCACACTACTTGAACTCTTCTGGTCCTTTACCCTTCAGCTCAATCTACCTTGTGGGAAGCAACCATGAATAAGTTTAAACAATATGATAACTAAATCACACTACAGTTAGTAATATTTTGATTTCTTGCTAATAGAGTCACTTTGACTATAGAAAGAAACCATAAACTGGTGAGCAGTATGATATCTAAATAACAGAAAAATAAATAAGCAAATCACAACTTGGAAAAGGCAGTGCTGAAATTAAACTTCAGAAAATGAAAGTCAGCAGGAAGGACAAGATGATCTCATATGCCAATAGTTATCAAAAAGATGAAAATATGCCAATAGTTATCACTAATCTACAATCAATCGGTTGAACACACTTGCATGAATTAAAATTGCATGAATGAAAAATCTAATCTATCAAACTTGAAAGCAATCAAATGACATAATGAAATCAAAGCAAAATTTATAAAATTGAATCTACTCTACCTTACATTCTAATATGCTCCATGACATCTACTTCATATCTCCTTCCATGTTGAGAACATCAAAGCTTTATTCAAATTCTTCAAAATTACAAAGTGCAACAAAGCTCTCTAAAGCTTTCAAAAGCCATTAAGGAAAAACTACAAACTCCAAGCTAAAGAACTAACTCTCATAAGCTAAGCTAACAAATGAAGGAGAGAGATCTCCTATTTATACAAAATATGAGAAGCCATCTCATTAATGAGAGTCCATGAATCTCTCCCTCTACCTCTAGAGTTCTAATCAAAATAGGAACTGATAAGACACATGTCTTCCTAGAGTTACAATACAATTAGGAGATGTGACACATATCCTCATGATCCCATGATTTTTTCCACTCAAATTCGAATTTGGCCTTAGAGTGCCACATAAGGGTCTTCTAGAAGCCTCCTTTCAACCTACACATGTCAACAATCTCAACCCATTTTTAGGGATAAGCATCATGCACATTATTTTTCTAATTTTTAACCACAAATTCACTTAAAAGACTTAGAATTAATAAAGATTGGAAAAACATAAATGTGGCCCAATGATAATGAAAGTGGGATGAATGTGGTGACATAGTAGTGAAATGGAGGTGATATAATGGACATAATAGTGAAAGTGTAATGGAAATGAATGACATTTTCAAGACTCAACAGCTGCTACACACAGAGGTGTCAGATTTGCTCGCGGAAATTCAACAGATGTTGCAGGAGTTCAGTGATATAGTAGTGGATGACTTGTTAGATAAACTGCCTCCTAAGAGAAGTATAAGTCATCATATTGACTTTATACCCGGAGCAAGTTTGCTGAATAAGGCAGTGTATCGGATGAGCCCCAAGGACAATGAGGAGATTAGAAAAAAATGCAGGAATTACTAGATAAAGGGTTGATAAGGGAGAGTTTGAGCCCCTGCGCAGTTCCAACAATTCTCGCTCCCAAGAAAGGGGGAGAATGGAGAATGTGCACAGATTCGAGGGCCATCAATAAGATTACCATCCGATACAGGTTTCCACTGCGACAGATGGACGACATGATGGACTACCTGAACGGGGTAGCATATTTTCCAAAGATTGATTTAAAGAGTGGGTATCATCAGATTCGAATCTGAGAAGGGGATGAGGGGGAGACAACCTTCAAAACTAATGAAGGACTGTATGAGTGGTTGGTAATACCATTCGGACTGAGCAATGCACCCAGTACTTTATGCGATTGATGAATGAAATTATGAAAGAATTCATTAGGAAGTTTGTAATAGTGTACCTAGATGATATATTAATTTTCAGCAAGACGAGGGAGGAACACTTTCGACATGTTCGAAAAGTGCTGGAAAAATTGCGGCAGAATAAGTTACTGATAAATCTGGAAAATTTTACTTTTCTGCAAAAAGAATTGGTTTATCTGGGTTTTGTGATTGCAGAAAACGAGTTGAAGATGGACCCAGAGAAGATTGCCGCAATTGTCAATTGGCCATCCTTGAAAATTCTGTTTGAGGTACGTAGTTTTCATGGGTTGGCAAGTTTTTACTGAAAATTTATAATAAATTTTAGTGAAATCTGCGCACCTATGTTGGACACTATAAAGAAGGCAAGTCAGCCTTTTCATTGGACCAAGGCAGCAGAGAGGAGCTTTCAGCTACTGAAGAAGAAGATCACAGAGAGACCGATCCTGAGATTGCCAGATTTTAAAAAGCTTTTTCAGGTTCGCTGTGATGCAAGCGATATGGCCATTGGAGTTGTACTTAGCTAAGAAGACAAACCTGTTGCGTTTTCAGTGAGAAGTTGAATGAAAGCAGGAAGAAGTATTCATCCTATGATAATGAATTCTATGATTTCGTCCAAGCACTGAAGCATTGGAGACACTATTTGTTGGGGAATGAGTTTGTTTTATTCTCGGATAATTTTGCACTGCAATATTGTTGGAAATAATACTGAGAGGGGGGGGGGGGGAATCAGTATTATCTCCAACAATTATTTTCTTTTCAAATTCAGAACTTATACGCTACTTCGGTTAGATGAACCCGCGTATGTACGCAACTTTAGATGAGGAAACCCGCGTATACTATGCAGATTTATAATTTACTTTATTCTACAGATGTTGATCATTAAGTTATGCAACAAAATCATATAAATAGTTACCAGGAATAATAAAACAGATCAGAAGACAACCACACACAAGAACACAAGATATAAGGTGGAAACCCAATGTGGGGGAAAACCACCTGCTGCAATTCGTCTCTATCTTCTTTTAATTAGAAACTTATTTTTACAATGATTATGTACTGTTGCAGTCCTTTACCAGTACATAGGCTGCTACCTGCAGAGAGCTACAACCCTCTCTCGTTTTCCAACTTCTCCTGGAAGGGAGCTACAACCCCCTTAGTTCTTGTACTAGTTGAGATACTAGTACGCAAGCTGCTACCTGCAGAAGGCTACAACCTTCTCTTTCTTCCAGGGACCACGTTTCATAAATTTTCAAACTGGATCCACAAATAACATCAATCAAACATCAAGAATTTCTGCATCAACCAATCACCATTCCACCAGTCAAGACTGAATCAAAATAAACACTTCTCTATCAACTGTACGCAGATCACAGTAACTATAATCACACCTAAAATTCTAAACCCAGATCACTATAATAATCAATAGAAGCAGCTAGAACATAAATGATGAGATGTACGCTACTTCAATATTCAGAAACTTGCATGCATACGCTTCTGTGTTAAGATCAACCTATGTATACGCACTTCCGACTTCCAGAAACTGCGTGTATACACACTTGTGCTAAGATCAACTTGCATATACGCACTTCCGACTTACAGAACCTGCATGTATATGCACTTGTGCTAAGATCAACCTGCATATACGCCCTTCTGACTTACAGAAACTGCGTGTATACGCTCCTTCGCTTCACTGAACCTGCGTACAGATCTATAAAGATAATTTACCCCTTCAAATGTTCAGATATTAGTTTACCCAGATTATCAGATTTATAGATCAAGCAAGCGCCACATAGAACAGATCAAAATCATAAAAATATACTATCAATCAAGCCTTGAGATTTTGACCCATCAAAGGAACTTATCCTTCTCCTTGCGCTCAGGTTCCCTCTTCCTTCAGATCCAGATTTGCACCATAACCCAGTCACTGTATTCCAGATCTAGCACTTTATCAGATATTCAATAATTCAGATGATCCCTTGCCAAATGATCTCCTTCCTCTTTTATAGCCTTAGACCTTTCACAATACCACGGTCCAAAAACCATAACAATTCAATACCATGGACCCAATACTTGGGATCAACACTTATGACGAGATACCATGGCCCAAAACCATAGGTTCAAATACCAAGGACTAAATACCACGGACCAAAAATAAGTTCTCCACATGTGCGCGCTTTTCCTTGCATGAAAGTGCATGTATACGCGGCTTTGTTTGGACCATCCTGCGTATACACTGTTTTTATTCACTGAACCTGCGTGGATACGCGGCTTCGTCAAAGTGAACCTGTGTATATATCTGTTTCTTTTTTTTGAGTGCCTGAATTGTGATCTGTCACCAGAGTGAGTTGCCATCAAGGACAACACCTGTGCCATAGCGCCAAACCTGTGCCATAATGCCAACAATCTCCCCTTTGGACTTGATGGCAACCCCAATATCATCCCCAAGATCCTCAAAGTCATTCTCCCCCTTTGTCATCAATGGAAAAGGGTTGTGCTCCCCCTGAGTACATGCTGAAATCTCTGTTCTGTTGTGCTGACCAAGCTCCCCCTGACTTGTAGGAAATATCTGCAAAAAGATGTTCTTCAATAAGAACCATGACTTATACATCATAAAAGACCTTCCTATCACCAATAGACTCTATACATACATCCATCACCCAACCAAGTAGGGATACACCAGATATTTACGTAAGACAATCAAGTCCATTTTGTTCCTATGACATTCTTATCTTTTGGTCTAGGAACCAACTCCCAAGTGTTATTCTTTTCGATCTGCTCAAGTTCTTCATCCATTGCTTTGACCCAGGATTCATCTTTGCATGCCTCTCTTACATTTTGTGGTTCAGTGGAGGAAAGTAATGCCAAATAGCTTGAAGCTTCTACAATTGTTCTTCTTGTTTGTATACCTACCTCTTTCTGCCCCAAAATTTGAGTTTATGGATAATTCTTTTGAACATATCTGGATGGAGTCTTTTCTTTTATCCTTATTTGTTCTTCAGGCTCCTCATGGGTTTCTTCTTCATAGGTTTCTTCTTCATCATGAATCTGATTTGATGTTGATGGATAGTCCTTATCATCTTCGAAATCTTCAGATCTTACCTGCCTAGGAGTGTTTTCTTCTTCATCAACCACTACATCAATACTTTCAACAATTTTTCCAAGCCTTTTACTATAACACTTGTAGGACTTGTTGTGGGGAGAGTAACCAACGAGAATGCCTTCATCTGCTCTAGGTTCAAACTTGCCAAGATGTTCATCAGTATTTTTGATATAACATTTGCTTCCAAAAATTTTGAAATATTTTACCGAAGGAGTCTCACCATACCAGAGC